>JAHLJT010009419.1:92515548-92595852 GCA_031308135.1 Acheta domesticus
ATTTTTGGACTAGATTCGTTCTTATTGAAAATGAAAGGAATATTAATCAAAACAGTCCCACCGTTTTTCCGATATTCAATATTTGTGTTACCTTAACTACATGTATTTCGCGTTTGATTAATGTCATTTTCAAATACATGAGAAGAATACGGCTGTACTCTCAGAAAAAATTTTAGGCTTCTCTCTTTTTTTTTTAAAATTTGTTTATTTTAAGTCGCATCACTGCTATGGTTATTAGCGACTCCAATTTGTACAATACATAATATTTCTTTAGTTATAAAACAATGATAAATGATGTACACAATGACAAAGATAATAACACAATGACACAATACTCTCACAATGACAATGATAAATAAACAGGAAATAACATTAAACATAAACAAATAACCGAAACAGAAACAACAAACAATAAATAAACAGAAAAATTTTACAGACAAATTTAACAGTTTTGAATCATATTTAAAAGGATTATATGTCATTTAGGAAATTACAAGATTTACAGAAATGTAGTATTTTTTGCTCCTCTCTTTGTTTACCAAAAATGGAAAATTCTCGTGAAAACTACAATATACTTCTTGACCAATTTCTCATCCTCACAAAATAAACTCCAAAATACTTTACTAATTCAAAAAGAGAATTTATTTACATTTGCACATACATTGCTTCTCAATTTGCTCATCTCAAATAATTTCGGGCTAGAAACGTTCTTATTGAAAAATAAAGGAATAATAATCAATAGAATAACTTTTGGTTTTGCTATCCAATATTGCGATCTTATAAAACCTGAACTACAAGGATTTCGTTCCTGGCAATAAAGTGCCATATACAACACATGATAAGAGAATACGGCTATACTCATGAATCATTTTGAACTTCGCGGTTTCTTCTCTCAAGAAAAGAAAAATTCGCGTGAGAACTACAATTACATTTCACCACGTTTCCACTTCTGAAAAAGTAAACCCCAAAATTCTGTACCAATTCAAATGAAGAATTTATTAACAATTGCTCATAAATTAGCTAATAATTTCAAATCTCAAATAATTTTGGGCTATATTAGTTCGTATTAAAAAGGGATAATAGACAAAACCAGTCCATATTTTTTTTTCGATATTCGACATTTCCGTTCTTAAAAACCGGAAGTACTAGGATATGGCTCATGGCATTGGCGTGTCACCAACAATACATATTAAGGAATACGATTATACAACAAATAATTTTGGCTTCTCTTTCTTTTCCAAAAAGTGGAAAATTCTCGTGAGAAATACAGTATAACTTTTAAACTAATTTTTCATTCCTCACAAAATTATTTCTGAAATACTTTATAATTCAAATGAGGAACTGATTCACAATTGTTCATGCATTACCTATCAAGATGCCAATCTCAAATAATTTTGGGCTAGCACCGTTCTTATTGGAAAAATTTGAATATTCATCAAAACACACCCAATTTTTTTCGATATTCAATATTTGCGTTCTTATAACACCTGAATTACAACGATTTGGCTCCTGGAAATTGAAGGCCATATACAACACATGATACGGAATACAGATATACTAACAAATGATTTTGGCTTCTCTCTTTCTTTTCCAAAAAAATGGAAAAATTCTCGTGAGAACTAGAATATACCTTTTTACTAATTTTTTCATTCCTCACAAAAAATTGCTGAAATACTTTACTAATTTAAATGAGAAATTATTAACGATTGCTCATACATTACCTATTATATCACAATTTCAAATAATTTTGGGCTAGAGCCGTTCTTATTGGAAAAATTAATATTACTAAAAACTTTCCTAATTCTTTTCCAACATTTAATATTTCCGTTGTTATAAAACCTGAACTACAAGGATTTGGCTCCTTGGAAAGGCGTGACGTACAACACATAATAAGAAATATGGTTATAACTCACAAATAATTTTGGCTTCTCTCTTTCATTTCCAAAAAATGAATCTTCTCGTGAGAACTACAACATACCTTTCGATTAATTTTTCATTCCTCACAAATAATCTCTGAAATACTTTACTATTCAAATGAGAAATTTCTTAGCAATTGCCCATTTATTACCTATTAATATGCTAACCTCAATAATTTTGGGCTAGCACCGTTCTGACTGAAAAAATAGAACATTAATCAAAACACACCCACTTTTTTTCGATATTCAATATTTGAGTTCTTATAACACCTGAACTACAACGACTTAGTTTCCGAAAATTGAACGTCATATTCCACACAATATAGGAATAGTATTATACCCACAAATAATTTGGGCTTCTCTCTTTCTTTTCCAAAAAATGGGAAATTCTCGTGAGAACTACAACATGCCTTTCGATTAATTTTTCATTTCTCACAAAATAATCTCTGAACTACTTTACTAATTCAAATGGGGAATTTATTAGCAATTGCTCATACATTACATATCAATATGCCAATCTCAAATAATTTTGGGCTAGCACCGTTCTGACTGAAAAAAAATAGAATATTAATCGAAACCACACCACTTTTTTTCGATAATTCAATATTTGAGTTCTTATAACACCTGAACTACAACGACTTAGCTTCTGAAAATTGAACTTCATATTCCACACATTATAGAGAATTCTATTAAAACCCACAAATAATTTTGGCCTTCTCTCTTCCCTATCCAAAAATGGAAAATTCCCGTTAGGAATACAAACATACCCTATTCACCAGTAAGAACCAATGTTAATTGTTTCCCTTTGTACAGCCCTGGTTTTTGGAATTTGAATACGGGGATGATTTTTTTCAAAGAACCTAAAATTATTCTTAACTTTTGGAAGGGGTTTCGAATTTTTCATAAGGTGTTTTGATTTGTGTTTATTTCGCCCGTTAAGAACCAATGTTAATTGTTTCGCTTTGTACAGCCCTGATTTTTAGAATTTGAAGGCGGGGATGATTTTTTTCCAAGAGCCTAAAATTATTCTTAACTTTTGGGAGGGGTTTCAGATTTTTCCTAAGGTTTTTTGATTTTGGTGTTATTCACCCGTAAGAACCAATGTTAATTGTTTCGCTTTGTACAGCCCTGATTTTTAGAATTTGAAGCCCGGGGTTGATTTTTTTCCAAGAGCCTAAAATTATTCTTAACTTTTGGGAGGGGTTTCAGATTTTTCCTAAGGTTTTTTGATTTTGGTGTTATTTCACCCGTAAGAACCAATGTTAATTGTTTCGCTTTGTACAGCCCTGATTTTTAGAATTTGAAGCCGGGGTGATTTTTTTCCAAGAGCCTAAAATTATTCTTAACTTTGGGAGGGGTTTTCAGATTTTTCCTAAGGTTTTTTGATTTTGGTGTTATTCACCCGTAAGAACCAATGTTAATTGTTCCGCTTTGTACAGCCCTGAATTTTGGAATTTGAGGGCGAGAATGATTTTTTTCCAAGAGCCTAAAATTATTCCTTAACTTTGGGAGGGTTTCAGATTTTTCCTAAGGTTTTTTGATTTTGATGTTTATTTCGCCCATAAGAACCAATGTCAATTGTTTCGCTTTGTACAGCCCTGGATTTTTAGAATTTGAAGGCGGGGATGATTTTTTTCCCAAGAGCCTAAAATTATTCTTAACTTTGGGAGGGGGTTTCAGATTTTTCCTAAGGTTTTTTGATTTTGGTGTTATTTCACCCGTAAGAACCAATGTTAATTGTTTCCCTTTGTACAGCCCTGAGTTTTGGAATTTGAAGGCGGGGATAACTTTTTTCCAAGAGCCTAAAATTATTCTTAACTTTTGGGAGGGGTTTCAGATTTTTCCTAAGGTTTTTTGATTTTGGTGTTATTTCACCCGTAAGAACCAATGTTAATTGTTCCGCTTTGTACAGCCCTGATTTTTGGAATTTGAAGGCGGGGATGATTTTTTTCCAAGAGCCTAAAATTATTCTTAACTTTTGGGAGGGGTTTCAGATTTTTCCTAAGGTTTTTTTGATTTTGGTGTTATTTCACCCGTAAGAAACCAATGTTAATTGTTCCGCTTTGTACAGCCCTGATTTTGGAATTTGAAGGCGGGGATGATTTTTTCCAAGAGCCTAAAATTATTCTTAACTTTTGGAGGGGTTTCAGATTTTTCCTAAGGTGTTTTGATTTTGGTGTTATTTCACCCGTAAGAACCAATGTTAATTGTTTCGCTTTGTACAGCCCTGATTTTTAGAATTTGAAGCCGGGGTTGATTTTTTTCCAAGAGCCTAAAATTATTCTTAAGTTTTGGGAGGGGTTTCAGATTTTTCCTAAGGTTTTTGATTTTGGTGTTATTTCACCCGTAAGAACCAATGTTAATTGTTCCGCTTTGTACAGCCCTGAATTTTGGAATTTGAGGGCGAGAATGATTTTTTCCAAGAGCCTAAAATTATTCTTAACTTTTGGGAGGGTTTCAGATTTTTCCTAAGGTTTTTTGATTTTGATGTTTATTCGCCCATAAGAACCAATGTCAATTGTTTCGCTTGTACAGCCCTGATTTTTGGATTTGAAGGCGGGGATGATTTTTTCCAAGAGCCTAAAATTATTCTTAACTTTTGGGAGGGGTTTCAGATTTTCCTAAGGTTTTTTGATTTTGGTGTTATTTCACCCGTAAGAACCAATGTTAATTGTTTCCGCTTTGTACAGCCCTGAGTTTTTGGAATTTGAAGGCGGGGATAACTTTTTTTCCAAGAGCCTAAAATTATTCTTAACTTTTGGGAGGGGTTTCAGATTTTTCCTAAAGGTTTTTGATTTTGGTGTTATTTCACCCGTAAGAACCAATGTTAATTGTTCCGCTTTGTACAGCCCTGATTTTTGGAAATTTGAAGGCGGGGATGATTTTTTTCCAAGAGCCTAAAATTATTCTTAACTTTTGGGAGGGGTTTCAGATTTTTCCTAAGGTTTTTTGATTTTGGTGTTATTTCACCCGTAAGAACCAATGTTAATTGTTCCGCTTTGTACAGCCCTGAATTTTGGAATTTGAAGGCGGGGATGATTTTTTTCCAAGAGCCTAAAATTATTCTTAACTTTTGGGAGGGGTTTCAGATTTTTCCTAAGGTTTTTGATTTTGGTGTTATTTCACCCGTAAGAACCAATGTTAATTGTTTTCGCTTTGTTCAGCCCTGAATTTTGGAATTTGAAGGCGGGGAGGATTTTTTTCCAAGAGCCTAAAATTATTCTTAACTTTTGGGAGGGGTTTCAGATTTTTCCTAAGGTTTATTGATTTTGGTGTTATTTCACCCGTAAGAACCAATGTTAATTGTTTCTCTTTGTACAGCCCTGAATTTTGGAATTTGAAGGCGGGGATGATTTTTTTTCCAAGAGCATAAAATTATTCTTAACTTTTGGGAGGGGTTTTCAGATTTTCCTAAGGTGTTTTGATTTTGGTGTTATTTCACCCGTAAGAACCAATGTTAATTGTTTCGCTTTGTACAGCCCTGAGTTTTGGAATTTGAAGGCGGGGATAATTTTTTTCCAAGAGCCTAAAATTATTCTTAACTTTTGGGAGGGGTTTCAGATTTTCCTATGGTTTTTTGATTTTGATGTTTATTCGCCCATAAGGACCAATGTTAATTGTTTCGCTTTGTACAGCCCTGAATTTTGGAATTTGAAGGCGGGGAGAATTTTTTTCCAAGAGCCTAAAATTATTCTTAAATTTTGGGATGGGTTTCAGATTTTACAATTGATTTTGAGATAGATTCTGGGTGGGCGCTGCTAGCTTTAGACTAAAGCTAGCAGCGCCCACGATTTTCGGAAATCCAGAGGAGCCTAAAATTCGGGAATAGAGCATTTAATTAGCCTAAAATTAGCCTAAAAGTTTGGATATAGTTTGGTTGAGATTGGTTTTCTGGGCGCTGCTAGCTTTAGATGGCTCCATTCATATCCGCGGGTCGCGCGCCTGCCTCCAGCTGCGGTTGCGGGGCTGGGGGCGGGGGCGGGGGCGGCGACCCAGCGCGCGGCGTAGGTAGAGCACCTCCCGCGTCCACCTCCGCACACGGGTCAACGGCCACCTCGGGAGCAGATGTGACACGCCGAGTTACGCGCGGAGGCGAGCTGGCGTTGCAGCGTGGGTCTTGCTCGGACGAAACATCGAACTGATTGCCATTTTAGGGCGATTCCAATGTACATTTGTGATTAGGCTACAGTTAAGAACGATGCGCATCGACTGATGAGAATTCTGCGATGTTACAATGAAAACTTGATGTAACGCATAATTAAATAATTATCACTTTAGCGTTATTTAACATATCCGGGTCAAATTTATTTAGAGAAATGCACCGGTAAAGCATTCCTCTTGCGTATTAGTATACCTCAAAGCTCTAGGAGAGTTGCATTGGATTTATTAGAATGTCTCTAGCAAGCGAAGCGATGTAAATTTGCATATCATAAGAATATTTGAGTAATTTAATACACAAACAATAATGTTGTGTTCTTTAATAATAATAGCAGGTTTTGATAATTTATTTTAAGAAATTTTAAATGCACTGAAGAGAAATTTACCAATGCGCCGGAATCACTTTGTGAAGTTTCCTGCTCAAACGCATACGTTTGCTAATGTTCATTCACAACACAAAACATACATACGTACATTTTAAAAAATCGTTGAATATCAAATGTTGAATGGCTTACAAGCTTTTAAGGCATTTTTTTATCCAGCCGCTGCCAACTCTCAGAAAATAAAATAGCAGTTTTCAAAGCATGTAGGTATTTTTTCATAACCAAAGCTTACTTCAGAAAATTCAGAACGTAGAAAATGCTAAATAATATCAAAAATATACTGAAATTATGGTGACATACGAAAAATACGTAGACATTAAAATCTGAAATCTTAAATATATTTCAATATTAGTTTAAAATCAATCTTTCGAAAATTAATTATGAAAACTTTTCAAAATACAACCAACTTCCCACGCATATGAATATTATGCAAATTATTTTGGAGGACCAGACAGGAAAAATACAATTTTTCTTTAATGAACTCAATGAAGCTCGAACAAGAAGCCGAATAGGTTGTATGCGAGGCAGCCGCAAATGTACAGGGTCAAGTGGCTGACACAACGCGCGCCTCGTGGAGTCAGCCTGGTGAAGGTCGAAACGGAAACAGGTCTCAGGGCGAAGAACTACGGAGAACGGTCGCTCAAGTAGAGACACCAAGTCAACACATCGACAAATAGCTTGTCTGAATTCACACACCTTTAATAAAATATTTCTCATCTTAAGAAAAAATGCGAAGAATCTTATTTTGTAAATTTCTATTTTACGTATTGAAAGTACTTTCAGATGTTTCCGAATACGTGATAGTAGGATCTAAAAATTTTTGGGTGTACATTCGAGATGTTTTAGCCCGTGCGTGCTTTATTTTATTTTTTCGTGAACCTTCACCTTTACGACAGTCTTCTCTATTAGATCCTGCAAGGCGTTCAACATCTATATCATGCTTATTTCCCTCTGACACACATCTCACTTCCATTCGTTGTTGTAAAACTCCTTTTCCGATATCTTGAAACGTTGATACGTTTCCTTCTTCATCACTGCGAGCATCATCTTGATCGCTATCTGCACCATCCGCAGGAGGCAATAGAACCATTTCCAAACTTTCAGCATTATCAATTTCTTCTGCAACACTTGAATCACACTCATCAATGTCAATGAGAGCATTCAAAATCTCTTCACTCGTTCGCAGATACTCGGGCCTGTGAAAACATTCCACAACACGTTAGTGCCCAACGTATGATAAATCATACGTAAACTGTAATTGTACGTCATATCGTCATTTCACAATTTATTTATAATTTTCTTATACCAATCTCTTTTTTTAAGATAATTAACTATATTTGACCCAAAAATAGTTAAATATGTTACATTTATTGGCATAAAATGGTAAAAATTTGTACCTCTGCGTTCCCGCGTTGCATCCGGAAGACATCCTGACATTCAACAATTCGTTGATACTACAAAATAATAGTTGGCAACATGATCGCTGTTTCCGTGCTTAATTCAAACCTTCTCCAATCCCAAATTAACGTACTAAATTCAAAAAAATAAATTGTATACGAGTTGTATTAAAACTTATTAGGTGATGTTCATCGTATGATATATCATACGCTGGGATATAATGGGTTAAGGAGTCCTTAAGTTTTACGTGATACTTCGTTATCGATGGTTCAGAAAAGTCATTAGTAACTGATCGTAAAGCTTCTATTCAAAATTAAGAAAATACATTTTCGGGGTGAAGATTTTATGAATTACCCATTAGCAAATACTTGAAACAATTTTCTTTCTCTTACATCTATTTAACTGTAACAAAAAAAGCATTTCACTTCAAGACTATTATCATCATATATGGACCTTATCTCAAACATCAAATCACATTGAAGATCTACTAAATTGATTTTACCGAAACGTAAAAAGACTGAAAATATCTTCGGGATATCAAATAGAAATGCACAATTAAATGCCTTCACACCTGCAACCAACGTTCAGTCACACTATTTCTAACACCATATCACATCCATTTTCACTATGATCCATCCTCAAAAGAGGCGAAGCAGCTGAGGCTGCCGCCAGGCAGGCGCCAGAGGACCAACCCCTCCCCCTCGCCGGCCTCACGCATCATACAGAGCACGTCGGGCAGAGCAAAATGCTATGACGTTACAGTCACATTTTGCTAACGGCAAGACCCTCGCAATCGTCTGTGAGACAGATGAAAGAATGAATTCTACGTATGTGGTACCTGTGTCATTTCTTGCCCGACCCACCCCTTCTTACCCTGCGCCGACACACTCGCCCAGCTTCACCCTCTCATTCTGAACTCTCTCCCTCTCCGATTTACACTGTTTCAAATGACCCCACCCCCACCCCGCTGCCGTGTTTCTTAGGATCATCTTTCCTAACTATGCTATCACCATAGTTGCCATGGGCAACTGTAAACAAATGCACTGTCGCATGCTACTAGCAAACTTTCAGTTTGCTTCCAATTTCGCTTCAGTTACTCTGAACCTAACTGTGTTAATGGAATGAACCGTAATTCATTTAGTAGGAAATTTCATGAGTTTTCAGAAACTTCGAATTCACCTTCGCGATCACACACTTAAATTTTTCTCTGCGAGTACGAAGGTGTAAATTTTACAAAATATCATGCAGATGTTAATTTTCTCTTGGGTTGATGGCCTTGCATACATTTTAACGCAATAAAACCATAAATTCTTTTGTGGAAAAATTTCTCCTTATATAATATATGATAATTTGAAACAAAAGTAGTATATGTCTGAAAACCAAAAACAATCAGTGAAAACATCATCGAAATCGGTTCACTCGTTCCAAAGATTGTCTGGACAGAAAAAAAATCGTAAACACAACTGAAATGTTTTCGTATAATAAAAATATATAAATAATTGTATAAAATATATAAAAATCTTATAAAAAAACTCCAACACCCTTCATGCTTTAAAACATACCATAATACATTTTGAAAACAAAGGTAGTAAATTGAACATTTTAGAAAATTTTGAAATTTTAAAATTGTACAAAAATCCTAATATAATTTGCCTCAATCAACAATCTCAATTTATATCCAGTCGCATTTTAAATTTATTTATTGACTAGTTTCTTATTTTCTTCCTCCCTCCCTTTCCCTCAGTCTGTCCCCGCACCACGTGCGATGCGCAAGATGGCGGCATCCTTGGACGGAGCACTATGCTGACATTTACTTGTGGGTGTTTAATCTGAGTTACTTGGGTAAGTACTATAATTAAATAGTTTTTAAGCTGAAAAGATTTATGTAATTATGTAATTTTCCATTTGCTAACTTGTGAACTGAATTTTCTATTTTATAGTGTCACTGATGATGAGAAAAAAAAACTCCGGAAACATGTGTATGACTAAATTCTCAAAATATTAAAAACATTTAATCTACTGTTGTGGTTGATACCTCATTATCCTAGGAACTTTATGAAAAAAAATTATCATTATTATAAAAAGCCGTTATTTTGAAATCACAGACATTACAACTTTATTATTATTGCTATTATTGTTACGTAGATCACAAATGTTGATACAAAATATATAGTGTCTTTCCGAGCTGATGTGAGAGATATTGAATCAAACCAATATGTGCATTCTCTGAAAGCAGAATATCCTGCGTTCGTTACCTGAACTTCGTGCTGGCTGCCCAATCACCGTCTTCCTAGCGGTCGCCTCCATTGCAAACTCAGTACCTGCTGCGATGCGTCTCTGGGCGAACGGCGCCTGGCCTGCAAACCACAGCCTCCTGCACGGCCCGACGGAGCGGCGCAATCAGCCAATATCACAGCACAGCCAGCACCGCTGGACAGTTCCAACGGTTGCCTTCCCAAAGCTCCAACTCCTTCAGCATGACTCCACGAGCATCACAGCGGAAGAACTTCACCTTGAACAAACACTTGTTGGAAAATTAGCAAAGAGTTGAATCCAGACGTTACTGTGTTCAGTCTTCTGTTTTCGCATTGTATTATTTCACACCTCATCAAACACATCTTATTTAGAAAATTACCTAATATCAAAATAACCATGCAATATTAACCCATTAAGTACCAGCGTCCTTATTTGAGGACAGTGAAATTTTTCATTATTTCATTAGATTATAAATTGTGTTCGCCATCACATTGTTGTTTGGCAACATCGCAAAGGTTCATTCAACAGATATAAACGTTTGTTATCGCTCAGATTTATATTCTTGTAGTTTTTCTAGCTTCCTAAGTTAGTGCATTTTATTCTTTGTTTGTCTTGATAAATAATTTAATTATATCTACTTTTCTAAATTTCGGTGAATTGCTCTCTACGTAGTGTTAGTATGTGCTCATACTTTACGAAGAATATAAAATTGTGCAGTTATATGATTCAATGTTTTCGAGACGTTGATATTTTAGTGCCGTCCTCATATGAGGACGCTGGGACTTTATGTTATACAATTTTGTCCTGAAGGGAAAAACTTGTAAAAGAGTTGGAATTTCATTTCATGTTTTTTTTCTTTCTTTCTTTCTTTCTTTCTTTCTTTCTTTCTTCAGGAATGATCGTGCCGCTAGATGTCGCATGATTGATCATTAAGACTGCTTGATCATGCACTGCTTGGTTATGCGACATCTACCGCCATGACAGAGAAAGACGCGATTTTTATAAAGCTGCCTCCCCAGTCCCGTCTTCACGATGGAATACGGCATTTCGCGGTTTTCTAGGTCGTTCCGCGCATGTCGCATGATCGCGACCGTATCATGCACTGCTTGATCATGCAACATCTAGCGGCGTGACTGAGAAAGACGCGAAATACCGGGATAGTTTTCATCGTGAAGACGGGCCTTGAGGGGCAGCTTTATAAAAATCGCACTATAAAAGTTCCAAGAATCTGCAAGAAAGAAAATATCAGTTTTGTCTTCTCCAGCAAGCGTGCTGCCTAACGTAAGATTCGACAGAAAAAGACTCATTATCACGAGGATTGCTTATGCACAATATCAGCAGCCATCATGCATAAGCAAGCCTCGCAAATATTTTGCTAAATGCAATATTACTCTCTGTGTGGATTGTTTTGGTCTATTCCACTTCAGAAAGTAAAGTAGATTTTTCTGAACTTACTTTTGTGCTATAATCTTAGGTGAGTACAAGATCATTTTCGCAAATATGTTAGAAGTAGAAGTCAGTTCAGTTGTTACCATCAAGTTCTTTTTTGAAAATATTCTTCTAGTGTAACCGTATTTCCTTTGTTGATACATTAAAATAACTTATGCATTTATGTTGTTTAATAATTTTATTTCATTTTTTTGTTTAAAATTTCAAAAAGTAGTCACTAAAATTCGAATCCAGTGGGCATAAATATTTGTTATGAAGAATTATTTTTATTATTGCGAAAAACTTCATACCAAGTCTCAGCGTCCTCATATGAGAACAGTCCTCCACATCTACCCAAATGAATAATTAGAATTAATTTTGATAAAATTAAATAACTAGCACTCAATTATGATGATTTTTTGAATTTCACTAAAAAAAACTGCAGTAAATATAATTTGGGACTTAATGGGTTAATGTACTAAAAAATGTAACCTTATTTTTTTTCTTTAACTTGGCGAACATGCGACAGAGAGTACATTCTCATATTTACTGTTAAAATGATAAACAAGAAATAGGAGTCTATATTGGATATACCATGAGGGTTTTCCTTTCCCTTACACGACACAATCACATTTTTTAAATGGACAACTTCCGACAAGACAAATGAACAACTAAAGTCCGCGTGTGAGGGTGCCAGCGCAACTTTCCGTGCTACTTCAATCGCGGGAGTGTTCTTATGACCGAAGACACGCGGCAATATCAACCATTTGAGATTTCGGTTAGACAAGAATATCAGAGATGTTCAGAAACAGACGTGTAAAAATGCAATTTCTGACTTCGAAACAAAAATATATTCAATCTCTTTAATTCTAGGAAACCAAGAATGCGGTAAAGAAATCATTTAATTCACAAAATATCTACTTTATATATCAGTACATACTAGTTAATAATACATTAAAGTGTGAATTTATTAGCTCTCTGATTATATTCATTGATCAATACTTGTAAATGCATTCCACTAAAAATAGGAATACAAATACTATTTTCTTGCTACTTTCATTAGTTTTCTGTCCAAGGCAATACACACCTAAAAATTAATTCAATTATTCTAGAAAACTAAGAATGCGGTAAAGAAATAAAATATCAATTGTATTAATATTAATAAAATTAATATTATACATTACTAAAATATCAACTGTATGATCATAACATTTTGATACGATCACAACAAAATCTCAAGACGAAAAGATCATTCTACCGTTTTTGCAATGTTTACGTACTGTTGCCGCAATACGCTCTGAGAAAGGTCACTTTTTTTTTAATTTTAATTTTATTTTATTATTTGAATGAATAGTTCACGGTTCAATATTACTACTTTTTCACATGTAATTGTTCTAACTTACAGTTAACCTAACCTAATTCTAATCTAACTACATAATTAGCCAAGGATATCATTGAGCACCTACGCTTAGCTTACATCTGAAAATATATTGAGGAAGGTGTGTAGAGGATGTCTATTGCGGATTCGGGTCGGAAATGCATTGAGTGTGGCTAGGTTGAAGTGGTGGTCACAACATGTTGGCCGAAACGTCAGCCTCCACGACAGAGACACGGCTCATCCCAGATATCCTAGATAATATAAACTCCAGCCGCGGAAGCCTACGAATGCATGTTGTGAGATAAAGTGTATCCAGGGGTGTGGACTTGAAATTTTAAAAAAACGTATTGGAAACAATTTACAACTATTTCCACCTCAACGAATACTGTTCACAACAATTGCAAAAAGCCACGATCGATGACTCAGATTTAACTGAGTGGGAAGACTTTTCAGATTCATTCTTATTTCTGTTAGATTCTACTCCTATACACTTATATACACGCAAGATATACTACTCCTATACACGCTCCTCGTTTTCGAATAAACTTTGACGCTGGGCTTTTGACCAATATAAAACAACATTAAGCCAATTATTTTCAATTATTTGAATTAAGACAAACATGAACATGTATTTGAAGCCATCTTCTAGTTCTTCTTGTGACACGCAAAAAAGATTTGCAAAATCATACTTGACCTTTTGTCTGAGTAATAAAAAGTCTAAATATCGAAAGTGTAATAAAAATGTATTACAATTACTACAAGAACGTACCTACGTACTCGTACAAAAAACTACATAAACATGCATTTATTTGAACTGCAAATTGGTATGACCAATTTAGTATTATAATATAATAATAATAATAATAATAATAATAATAATAATAGAATACAATACGAAATATACTATTTACAATATTAAACATTATAACAATTATTCTGTCGGTCCCGTGGCCGAGATCGCCAAGGCAATAATGCCTTAGTGATCTTGGACCTTGGGGTCGAGTCATGCGTCGGGCATTATTGTATGTGTTCGTCCTTTAATTCCCCTATCATCACCATATCGTTTTATCCTCTTATCATAACGTTACATCAAATAGTGGTCGCTAATAACCTAGTAGTTGATGCGACCTTAAATAACCTCTATCATGGTACACAACGATTTATCTTAGTGATAATAAAGAGCAATACAAGCTACATAAATATTGGCTAAATTACGTACAAAATGGCATTGATCGCTTTCACACTTCACTGCACTAAAATATAGTGTTTCGCTTTGAATTACACTGACCAGCCATTTACCCAACTTAGTTACGTTTAACATCTTTCACTCTCAGCTTGTTATAACTAGTTTCTAAAACTTCGAGAAAAGACTTTGAAAGTTGCTGCAGGCAAATTGTTCCTGTCAGTACCTACTCCAATTGCTTTATTACAAAATGAAAATTTCCCAAGATCTGAATTTTGTTTCCGTATTCGAATTTTGTGTGTGGGTGTGATCGCTTCGACCGTAATAATTTATTTTTTCCTGTGTACCAGCTAAATTTCCTCCCAAGCTGGTCGACCTACGTACGATTTATTAAGTGTCCAAAGCCTCACCTATGTTCTCCTCATTTCTAGCGGTTTCCACGGCTTTTTATTGTGTTATCTTCCTAGGTAAACATATTTACTTTCCTCTGTATTCTATCTAGACTTTTCCTGTGCGACCCTCTGTAAGGATCCCAACATGCCACTCCATATTCCATGAGAGGGCGAACCAGGGAAAGATACACTAATGACCTCATTTCACCTATAGTCTGATAGTTTCGTTCCCGCCGAACGTTATTATTTTGCTAGTCAATCCGTTAATTCCATTGTCATTTGTTTCAGATCAATCACATAATTATTGTTCTAAATCCTGTTGTAATATTTGTTCGTCAGCGCTGTTAACAGAATCGTTTAAAAAAATAAACGCACATTTGATTGAATGTTAATATGGCGATTATTGACGTACACTACGATAAATAATGGTCCAAAAACACTTCCGTGTGGAACCCCTGAGGTTACACTCCCCGTAGTCGAAAACTGAGTTCCAATTCGAAATTTTTGTTTCTTGTCTCTAAGAAATTCCCCTATCCATTTCTCAACTCTAGCATCAATTCCTGAAGTTAATAAGTTCCTAATAAGGAGATTATGCAGTAGCACGTCGAATGATTTTGCAAAGTCAATTATCACTCCATCCATCCACCTAGCCGTGTCAACTTTGTCAGCTAGATCTAGAAAAAGGAAAGCAAATTGATTTTCGCACGAATATCCACTTCCAAACGCAAGTTGTCTGTGAAAAATGCAGTATGCTTTTCCCATTCGTGGCGAATGCACATGGATATTAAATGCTCCATTTTATTACGTACAACTAATACAGTGGGAAGTAATGTTCTATAAATACATGCTTTCATTTTATCATCTTTTTTTGAAATTGGAACAGCTATAGCTGATTTTCAGACGTTGGATAAAATAGCGTTATTAATAGAAACATGAAATAATCTTAACAAGTAGGGCAATTCTGTCTCAATACCGATACAGCTCAATTTTACCGATACAGCGCTATTTCATCGCATCAACAGCAGCTCCATTTTATCGATTGTGCAAACAGAATCTTCGTATTATTCATGGCTAAAAACAAACAAAAACTCAGTTGTTTTAAGTTATGTGACTCATCCTGCATGATTTAAGACACCAATGCATTCAGTCAGAGAATAGAAAAGATGCAAAGCACTCCCGTGAGTGAGATCGCTGTTTGAAAGATAACGATACACTATTCTCGAAGTGCTACTTTTTGCATAATCATAAAATGGTTGGGGAAATTTAACACTTATCCGGACAACCAGGGTTCATTGGATTCAGTAGCAAAATCTTCAATATTTTTCCTGATCCTGACTGAAAGTCAGAAAACATAAGATCAAACATTAACTTATTGTTGATATATTATATATTGCAAAGAATTTTCACTTCGTACACAAAATGCAACAACACAGTCAAACAGGATATAATAACGTGTGTCGCCTGTCAATCACACATGTTTTCGGGAAATAAGCTTATTTCACAACTCAGAAAATTTATAATAATGGCAAAAAATGTAATTTAATCCCTTGAGAAGGAAGCAGGAGTCAAAGATATGTAGAATCTGTTCAAAACCTCTGTAAAGAAGATACTTAGGTAAAAAGTCTGTGTGAATCAGTGATATAAGGAAAAACAGTTTAAAAAACAAAAATAAGAGTATTTTGAAAGATTTTCTTAAATTAAACAACTATATTAGAGCGTTCTCCTTCATTATTCAAGTCCACAATGTACACCTGTGTGCATAATTCCGTTGCAGACACTCCTGGGTCCACTGGATCCCGCTTGCCCGGTTGTGTCATTAAAATTGGTTGCCCGGAAAAGGGTTAAACATCAACCTATAATACGAAGTTTGTTGAAACGCCGACTATCTACAATTCATTTATTTTATTGACCAAAATATTGCAAAGACTACTACATAAATTTACTGAAGCACCCGGCTTTGCTTGGATATTTATCACCATCCTACATAAGAAAAAAATAAATTAATTCATCCTTATTGTATCCTCCTTGCTGGGTGCGCGTCTAGCTTTCAACATGGCGCCCTTTCTATTTGAAGCATACAGATCAGCGTAATCAAATTCGCTCCACCAAATAGCAAGTCGTCGGTGCGAGTCTGGGCCAATAGCAGCGATGTGTACACGTGCCCAGAAAAACACTACATCGAAATTGGTTTTGCCACTCCAGAGACTGACTTGGACAAAGAGACAAAATTCGTAAACACAACTGAAATGTATATAACAATAGCCCGGAAGAAAACATTGAGTACAACTGAAATGAATTTCACATCTATGTAAGCATATAACGGGACAAAAAGGCAGTTATTTTCAAATCACCGACACTCCAATTTTATTTGTATAAATTGCTGACTAATATTGTTTCTTTATTTTCTCACGTGTTGTAACAATAATTTTCACGTTTCGTTGTGTACGTCTTTTTTATTCATTTTGATTCGTAGTCGATCAACTTGATTGAAACAATGATGTGAGAATCAACTTGGTTAACGAATGTACGCATGACAAAAGTTCAATGTATTTCCATCCGGAAACCCGGGCACGAAATTGACTAACGTCGTGCTCGTATACCACAAATGTAAATGAGAAATTCTGAGGTGTTAAGTCAAAATAATAAACTCTGAGGGGGTCTGCAACTCATTGAACTTCCCTTACAAGAATGTTTCTGATTCAACACAATCAGACGCACTGAACATCAAAAAGAAAAATATTATTCGTTTTGACGATGATATCTAATGTATTAGTTCCCAATTGAACTACATTATTCCAAAAGACTAAATATGGCTATAACAAGTATTCTACCTCATCTTTGGGGTCAATGACCCACATGTCATTCAGGATTGTTGTCCAGTTTCCCTGCTCATTTGAGCAAATGCTAGATGGCCCCAGCGTTTTGCTTCTGGACATAAATGTAACTTCAATATCTGTATACGTTTCCTTGAGCTATTTCGAGAATGTATATATTTGAATAATCGTTTTCCATCATCTCGTGATTGTAAGACGATTCCTCCACAAAAAGCAATAAGAACAATATCTTAAATATGTTTGCAAAAAGTTTTTATTATTATACGTAAGCGAATATTTGCATCAATTCTTACCAAACGCTCGTTGCTACATGTATTCATTTATTCAACGAATATCATTTAAAACAGACATCCCAGAGCTCGAGAAACAATGCACTTACTGTACTTCATCCCATTGTACGTCACACAGTTTTTGACGGTCTTTGACGTGACGCACCACGAGCAAAGCAGAGACGTCCAAGCAATGAACGGAGACGGGTCACGATGAGAGGAAGCGACACGAAAGCTTAATGTGATGGGGTGGGCAAGTGTGTGGAAGGTAAGGGTGTGGCGGAGCATTTTCGACAAAGAGCTCAACCAAATGTATAAATGAAATCTGTGGAATGAGCAAATTCAATGAAGCAGAATTTTTAGTTGTAGATACTTGTGAGGGGAGAGATTCAAGATACGACCTATCTGTATTTCGATATAAATTTCCGAGCAAATTTTGCGTTTGTTGGACTCAAGGATCGCTTATGTGAAATACGGTGTTGGAAAAGCGGAGCATCTTCGTCGACTTGAACATGTACGAGAAAAGCAATCAAATAGATTGTATGAAATTGGCAACTGTTGTGCTACGGAAACTTTACCCAATTATCTTTGCACATAAAATGTTTCGAAACTCCCATTATACATTGCTTTCTTGATATTACATTTATCCTTTTACTTTGAGTAAACAAGATAAAAATAAATTCAAAACTCCAGGGTGGGGCGTGGATGGGAAAGGGCAAAAGTGACGATGCGGGGACCTGTTTGATAGAGCAGTGCAGTTGATGTGCTAGGTAGAGGCCACAGAGGGGAAGGCGGGGGTGGTACGCCAGCGGGGTTGTTCGCACGTGCCCATATTAGCAACATGATTTGAATTGTTGCCTTATTTTACGTGGCGAGACTCAGGCCATAAGACCTGCTCTTCCGTCTGACCACGCAAATATTGCTACGTTCCTTTCACCAACTTGCGGAGAAAGAACCGGCGAGAATAGCCAAGCCTCACAGGCCCTTTTGGAAAAACTATCCACTAATTCGATCTGCACTGCCTGCGTCTCTCACCGTTCCCCGCGCCAACAGCGAACGATCCGCCCCTCTCCTCCTCGCACCCCCTCTTCCACGCGGCAGGTAGTACTTGGGTGACGAACAGGCGATTTGAATTTAGCTCAGAAGCTTCATTTAGGCTTGAGGATCTTTTACATGCAGTAAATCTACTAACATGGGACAGCCGGCTTTACTTCCCCTCCGAAGGCGTACGAAGGATATTTTCGTCTTTAAAAATCCACGGCGTCGATCGGGTTTGAACCGCGAACTGGGGATAACGGTCCGTTACGCTCACCGTTTCACCATCGACGACGATAGAACTTGGTGTGGAGAGCCGCCTGGAAGAGAAGGGGCGGATCGTTCGGGGTTGGCGCCGCGAACGGTGAGCGAGGTACGCAGTGCAGGGCGGCTTGGTGGACAGCTTTTCCATAAGGGCCTGTGAGGGTCGGCTATTCTCGCCGGTGGCGCGACGGTCCTCACCACGTGGTAGCCTTCAGCTAGGACAGGGTCATCAGAAAGACGATTCGAGAGGAAAGAGCCATCGGCAGTGGCCGGAGCAGATCGCAGTCTGCTTGACGGGGGGGGGGGGGCGTGAGAGGTAGAAACGATAAGGCGGACACCTCAGTTTCACATAAGACGACATTGCAAAATGTGTTGTCGGGGAGGAGGAAGCATGTGGCTCTCGTAAAAATCGTCCGATATTTTTTTAAATGGGAAGAACTATTTTTTCCAAAAAAACTGGAGATTATATACAATGTTTGCTTTGTCATAAGAATGTAATCATGTTAAAAAGTGTAATCTAAAGAGACATTACACGATGAAACATGCAGCTAAGTACGACCAATATCCTCGATGAAGAACGTACAATTTGAAAATAGATTTCATGAAATTTCTGATATGGAATCAGATTTTAAAAAAAAATTGTTTTATCAGTTTCAATGTTGACATTGAAGACAACCGATTTACAGTTGGAAATATTAGATCTTCAAAATGACATACAATAACAAAATGACAGGCAAACTCCAGCACAAGGAAGGTGTACTTCATTTTTACAAAAACATCCTCCAGAGACAGTTTTTTGGGTTCCACAAGCATGCTGCCCAAATTTTAAGTATGTTTAGGTATGTTTAACTTTATTTAAATATGTTTGTGAGCAATTTTTTTTGTATGAAAATTTGTACATCGAGACTATAAAGCTCTCTCACATATCATAACTTGACAAATGTTTGGGTTTAATTTACTCACAATCATTTGGGCCAAATATTGAACGCATTGTGCGAGAAAATAAGATTTTAATAATGTAGAAAATAGCTATGTAAGATCTCTTAACGGTAATACTAGGTACTTTTTGGTACTCTGATGGCATTATAACTTAGATCAATTATTTACTTTATTCTGACATTCCAACTTTCAGTAATATTATTGTTGCAAAATTCTCAAGGGTATTAGCTGAAATTCTTTCCTTGTCCGAATTCTTTCTTTAATTTTAGTTATCTAATGTTACAATAGAGGAGTTGACAATAACTACCCGCAGACAATGGTAATAGCTGTTTTGGTATTTGCATTTCTAGACGGAACACGGGTGTGTATGGAGAAAAATCAGCTACGAGCCACCGTTGAATTTCTCATACTCTGGCGTTTGACACTTGAATTTCTCAAAGTGCTCGGCCTGGGCCCCACCCGTCCGCTGAGAGCCGGGAGCAATCGGCCGTGGCTCTACGGAGCGAAAACTGATGAGACCTGAGCTAGACCATCATAACTACCCTCACCGGTTTTGACACGCGATAGACACCCTATGAGGGCACCAACTCACGACACCGCAGGGCCTCTGGCCGTCGGGTCATTCAGACCTAGCACTGACAGTGGCAAGATTTTCGACTAGCGAGATTCTAGCTAGATGGAATTCAGAAGCTGTAAGGTAAATTGTAGTATCCTGCTGCTCTGATCGATAATTGACCGTGGTTTCTCCGATCAACACCATGTGAATGCCGGAACAATTCTCTAACAAACGGGTCAGGGGCCGCGTGCGATCTTTCCTTCCTTTTCCTATCGTCAACCATTCCATACACAAACATGTACAACATTACCATACACATCGGGAGCTCAAAGCTTGTCTCGGGTAGGACGGTGCCCCTGGCGGGAGATACCTTGTTAGGGAAAAACAAACATGACGTGTATGTCGGAGCCGGATCTCACCAATATTACGTTATTGTTATGCACAATTTTTGAGAAAAGTAAAAAACTTTGTGATAACACAATTGTCTTATTAATGCGCCAATATAGTATTCTCAGGGAATGGTAGTTAAGTTTTTGAACATTCCTAATGACGTTTGAAAAATGAAGACAAATGGAACACACCGAGATGTGGCACTATTTACGAAAATTGCCGAAGTTAGATATATTTTAAAGAAACGACAGCAGTCTGCTAAGAAACGAATTTTTTTTTTCATTTCCTTCATTCCGAACGCAAAGGAAACACTTCAGCGATCACCCAACAGATACCAAAATCAAATTAGAGAACACTATGCAATGGTATTCAAATGGAGGAAACGTACAAATCTCAGAAGGGCTGTAACACTTCTTGAGGAGACTGACCACACGAGATAGTAATCTCATAAGCACCTATCTTGTTCATTTTAATCGTAATTATCTAAACAATACTGATTGCGTTACATTGACCGACGGTCTTGAAAACCATGGCCATTTACAAGCCAGAATTGGTCTACTCAGAGTCACATTTCACCAACATTTCATCACCAACGTTTCTATTAACACTTCTGTTGATAGGAGGTTGAAGGATCGATTGCAGAAAGATTGAATGCAGAGAAGTGTTTTTTCCCCAAAGAAAAGTGACCAAAGAATATGAAATTGGAGACATCTAGGCAGTTAATTAAAACAAGATTGCGCAATGGAAAGTGAGAAGTATGAGTAAGAATTGATTTCGGGTGCATCCTAATTTGGTCTTTAGTTCCGCACGGGTAGTGCATGCTACATCCAAAGAAGTAGTGGTGATCCTCCCCCGCTGAAATCTACACATTGTTCTTCTAGGTTGACCCTTTCCAGAAATCACTCCTCGGCTGGGTATCACTCCAGCAGAAGCAAGATCTAAATATCCGATTGATCTGCGTTAACTGTATGATAAATGGACAGCAAAGAAAGAATCAGCATAATCTGTTCCATTACTTAAGGTATACCTTACTTCCATTATTTCAGGTATACTGCCGCTGCATTCGAATGGCAAATATTGAAGAATAATGAGCAACGCAACTCGCGTGATCTTTCTTTCCTATTCCTTGTATCCTGTCACCTTACTGACAAATTTCCATGGACTTCACTGCCACACATGTCAGGATCCTAATGTGGGAAAAAGAGCTTGTTCTCGCTTGAGGCGTGCTCCTCTGAGGGAAAGGAATTGAAAGGAAAAGAAAACCTGGAAGGAAATATCCCGCAAACCATCGTGTAGGTCGGTGTCGGATTTCTCCATCCAGCGGAGAGGCAACACCCCATCTCTCGTGATAAAAACATGCACTACACCAACAAGACTAATGACAATAGCAGTTGACTTACCCGTAAAATCCAATAGAGCAGAAATCTAGCATGACTTTTAATGGTTTCACGGTAATCATAATGTTCGTGGTTCAATAAAGCTTATTACCATTGTTTCCGAAACCGAATCTTATTTTTTATGTACCATTTGAAGGAAGTCAATTTCCACCCTCAATTTCTAAAATTTTATTTTTATTTTCGCGCCCCCCCCCACACACACACACACACCGCTGTCCTGGAGCGCGTCCCAGAGCACAGAGGCAAGGCGCGAAAGGGTCCACGGAAACAATGCGGCGCGCGTGAACGTTAGTGACGCGACATAACATCCATGTTCAAAATTAAAACATTGATGTTCATACATCGTTCAAAATCAATCGACTTTCAAACATCCATGTTTTAAAACTGGTTTAGTAACCTCTAACATTAAATTCGTGCGCGACAAAATTTTATCTGACGGTGGCCGTGAACGTTATTCTGTAATTAAAATGTATCTGAAAACAAAGTTTAAAAACGCTTCCCCATTTTTCGTACTTTAATTTCAACAAAATTGTGATGTAGGATAAATTGATCCATGAACAAAACATTGAAAACATCCAGTGCCTGTCCACGTACTTCGTACAATGCACAAAATGGTGGCATCCAACGACGGAGCACTATGCTGACAATTTCTTAATGTGTGTTTAATCTTTGTTAATTGGAGCCACTGATGATGGGAAAAACACTCCCGAAACTCGTGTTTGGCTAAATTATCTTCATATTAAAAAATTTTAGTCTACTATTGTGGTTGATACCTCTTTATCCTTGGAACTTAGAAAATGTCATCACATATTTATGTTATCACATAGGAACCCGGGGGAATGTTCGTGTTGGATTTAGTATTCAAGTTGTTTAATTTTGTCTCTATGCACGTTTTGTTGAGTTCACCTTTGCTCCTTCTCTTCAATGCATCATATACAGTTCTTACTATTCTTTGACTAAATAAATCAAAGAAATATAAAGGAGAAGAGACGAAAGTATTTCTCCAATGAATCATATTTTGAAGTTTGTTGTGACCATCGCTTGTTTCTTTGTAGCTTAGATTCCCTTGTTATCATTGTTTTTATTAAGCACCCTCTTTAAAAATAAAAATAGTAACTGAAAATAATCGACAATATTCTGATCATTGAATCGACGACCAATACATTCAACAGTTATGTGGAGTACCCATGATTCATATGGCTATTTTATATTGCTTTGTAAAATATATTTCTTACTGTTAACTAATCTCATCATTGAAAACGCAACCCACATTTTAAGGTTTCGCTACCCATTAGTCGGTGTCACGTGTTCTAATGTTATCTGGTGCCTAATAGCTGTTTTTTTGATATATGTATAATCCGACAAGGTGTAGGACTGGAGAGAGACCTGCACATCTGGGAACTAACAACAGCGACAGTTGCGTCGCGCGTTAGCGTCGTGACTGTATAATTTGGTGCATCCATGTTCCTGTTCCAAAGTACTAAAGCTTTTTTGCATAACAAAGTACGTAATGCTAATAAACCACCTCAATTAGTTTTCCTTCAGATAATTTTTCATAGACGCATTAAGTCAATCACACAGAAAGCACAAAATAATTTGATAACTCATTCATGAGTTGAAACATCTCCATTACGTTATATTTAACGGGAATCTAAAAGTTAAAGAAAAAAATCCTGAATGTTTTTCATTAAATCGAATTATTTGATGTACTCATCTAGAATTTGCTTTGAGCATGAATGTTACGCAAATGTTTACTTTTAGGGACTGAAAATAATTCCATTCTTCATATCGTTATCAAACTTTATTATTATAATTATCGAATGCGTCGGCATTTCCCCGTGGTTTTAAATGGATCTCACGGGTTTTGCTGAACCTAAGATAGCAAGAGAGTTATATATACGTTTTCGGACTTTGGTCTAGATCAGTGCTTTAGTTTTTAGTTGCACTAAGTATACCAATGGCTCTATCTCCTTCTCTCCAAAGCAAAACAAAGCGCAGTGCTGCCCTCATCGCCAGTCCTACACTCCGCTTGGTCGGGTTAAACTAACAACGAAAGGTGCTCGAGTATCCGCAGCAAACACTCAGCAAGATACAGTGTCGTTTGCGTTAGACAGCATACCAAGTGAACGGTGCCTCACCAACGGCATAAGTATTTGTTCTGATATTCCGTAAATACTGTTTTTTTTAAACAGATACTTAAGTACGTATTTTTTGAAGCTAATTATGCATTTTATTTTAATCTGGATGATACAAAGATGAACTGCCCCCAAGCTCGACTAGGTCAATGGATGATGGAAACTGGTAAATAAGTGCATTAATTGAGGTTTTAAGGTCTTTTACGGTTTTAAACGCCTGTCGGCTTTGTGTTTGACGTAAAAAAAGAAAAAATATTTCATATCTCGATCGAAGGTTTCAGAGCACCTTTTCGTATATCGCAATCGTTGAAAGAAAGAAAAAACTTCATTCTACCTCTTCGCCACACGTCGCAAAAACATTTCTCAATATTATACGAACGGAAAATTATTTCACTAATTTAGAACAATTAAAAAAAAATTATCGATGGAAGCAAAAAATTACGTTACAATAGTACACAAACTACTATTTAAAAGTGTTAGCGGAAAACAACTACATCAGTTTCGTGTCGAAGTTGATTAAGCAAATGTCATATATGTCATATATATGTCACTTGAAGAGAAAAACGCGATATGTCATTGAAAAGCAAAACTTTCTCAAATGTCTGTATATTTTAGCTCTACTCAAAATTTTTCTTTCTCCATAAATTTTTCCTTGCATATTCTACTATTGAAATTGATATGAATTTGATTTCAGGTTCCCGATTTCAGATTTTTCATCTCCACATTAGTTTTATTATAAATTATAGTATTTTCATCGTCTTCTTATGCCGCCAATTAAATTTAAAAAATCGTTTCATTTTTGGAATCACACTTACTTTTTGGAGCACACGACGAATTTACGCAATTTCGCTCCCAGACATTCTTCTTAAAATATTAACTTAGGAAATACAGGGTTCTCACTTCCAGAGACGTAATGCATTTCCAGTTATCATTCACCTACTTGTCCGGCTTGTCTTGAACGTCGAACAGCATTAACATACACAATTCTTTCTTTCCGTCGCTCTCTTCTTCCTGACACACCGGTGAACTTGTCCCACTTTTCTCAAAAGTTACTCAGGATGATATAGAACATTCAATGTCGGATACAAAATAGGTTTAGCGCGAAATTTACAAACCTGTCGCGCACTTCTTTCAAAAACTAAATTGAATAGTTTTCCGTATTTAACACATATTCTAAACAGACATATTCTAAACTTCTCACAGACAGTGAACTGACATTAGGGAAAATTACACTGAGAAAAAAATTACAAATTTCTCAGTGAAAATGAAGGATGATGTAAGGTCTCCATTTATAAAATTCCAAACAAAATTCTACCAGTAGGAAGATTTAGGTTTACATACAAATTGAATTCAAAGGCTGGAAAGGTCAAATGTCTATCTTACGACGTGCAGAAGAAAAAAACGTGATTGCATATCTTCATGATTGCTACCATTAAAAAACTACATATCGCCAGCTGCTGACAGGAGATGCACGCACACAAATGAAACCCATTAAGAACAAGGAAGGAGATAAAGGACATATTATAAAGTAATGAAGCGAATATGAATTAAACCAGAAAAACTTAATATCTTTACAACAATTAAAATGTGTGTACGGAAGCAAACTGTGACAGTTCGCAAATTCCACAGACACACCCCAACGACAATTACACTCCGTTCGTAGATATCAGAGCTTTGCTACTTGTGACATACAAATTGATAATTCGATTATCGCAAAACTAACTTTTAATCAAGCATTTTCCACGGAAATTGCAGATCATGAGACAAACACCGGAATCCCTTGAGTGAAACGATAAAGCTGATTTATTGTTTTAGTGCATATGCTGTACGCCATATCTTGTTCCTAATATTCTCACAACTCGCAGTTATAGAGTAATATTATTAAACTTTTAGTTTCTTTAAAATCATATTATCGGGCGATTAAGGAATTTCTGGCCATATATGGCAATATAGTGTAAATGAAATCGCAAGTATTAAATCATTTGCCGATGGATCCTTGAGACCTTCAGCTCTTTCATGCCTGTCGTATTGCTTAGAGGGTAACATTTAATATTTCAACGTATAAAAATAGATGATAAGACTATCATTAGGAGGAAACGAAATTCAGAAAGGTCAGGGTAAAAAACGTAAAACTTCTATATTCGCGTAGTCTTTCAATAGAGCGCAAGCTCAGCGTGTCGCCCGCGGCAGGCATTTTCATGTGAGAAACTTCAATTTGCATTTTGAAACTTCATAAAAAATACATATTTAAAAATTAACAGTTGTCTTGAACCACAATTTTCGGTGAGAGAGTTACCAAAAAAATTTTAAATTTTATAAATTAAATTATGTTAATATAATTTCATTATAAAATCATTAGCAATATCTGATTATACTCTCTCGCCATTAGAAATGGTTATGTAATATTATTTATACCACAATCCTTATTAACATTTCTCAGTCATATTTTTTTGTAAAATTCATTTGAAATCGTAGAATATTTGGTGGGAAAATTGAATACTTTAAAGGAATAGAGTTTTTTATTAAAAAATTTAAATGAAAGAGCGCGAGAAAGTAAAAATATATTTCTGCCATTGAATTCATTGTATAAAGTATTCAGTGTATTCGCGAACATATAGTAATAACAAATAATAATTATTATTAAACACAATGGTATTGTAATATTCAACAAATATAAGAAAGTATTAGTTTATATTACCGCGAACAAAACACAGCCGTCATTGTCGCTTTATCAGTGCGGCGTTACAACAATGACTTACAAGCAACAATAACCGCTCTTCTATTCGTTTTCTCATTTAACCCAATTAACCCTGCACTGGGAACGTGAGGTGTGAAATGTCCCACGTGATTTTCATTTGTATATTTTTGTAGGTTGGCAATATCTATTGGTCATCCTTTTATTTTAACGTGGCTACCATTATTAAGGCGCGATTACACTGGTGAATAGTGCATTTATGTAATTGTATTAGTGGTATTGGGACAGAGCATACCTCACGTTTCATATCGCCATACCTGCACCGGCAGCTAGAAATCGCTTATATGGGCGATGTAGCATGTGCCCAAGACAAAAGGACAAAAAAAACGAGTGTTAAATGCTACGATAGTGGCAAATAGGTTTGTTCAGACCATCAGTTCACAATATGCCAAGATTGTAAAAATCTTCATTAAAAGTGTTTATGGTTACTGTACCTATGCTCCATAATTAACAAATATACATTAAAAATTTAGAAACTGTTTTTATCACTTTTTATAAATTAAAATATTATTACGTAGATGTATTTCAATAATAAGATTTGTCGATATTAACAGCACAATTTAAAAATACGAGTTTTCGTGCTTGGGGTGCATAATGTCCCACGTTTCAGTTCACGTTCCAAGAAATCCAATTTAAAATCACATCACCGAAATATAATATAAATGTAATAAATAATAACAATAAAACAAAATAAGAAGTAATATACAAATCCTAACTTACGTCGCATCCAATTTCCTAATTTGGGAGCGGGCGACTGAAAGTTAGCAATCTTTATTTTTTATTTATTTCAAAGAGGTTTTAAATAATTTCCAAAAGATTAATTTGTAAACGTATAACAAAAGCTCCAATAATATATACATTCTAACATACGTAGCATCCACCTTATTCAAAACACTTCTGAAATTACGATCAAGAAGCGAAGGATTTTCAGAGGAGGGGGCGGCTAATTTTGACTCCAACTCCACAAATACGTTTTCAAAATTGTTCAACGTGACCTTATTTGAAGATATGATTTGATTAACGCAATTCATAAAGAAAACAAAAACTCTTTAGTCACAATTGTAATTGTAAAAATGGTCCGATTTACTTTTTAATTTTTACAAAATCAGTCTTTTAAACGAATAAGAAGAAAAGGGGTTAAAGAAAATAAAAATTGCTTATGTCACAAAATTTCGCGAAAAATATGCATGGTTTTGAAAAAATCGGACATGACCTTTTTTGAAGATCTATTTTTGATGAACACATTTTATTTTCAAAAGTAACTTGATAATTGTAGTAAGAAAAAAATTGAATTTTTGCAATTTTCGAAAAATTATGTTTTTTTAACCAACATGAGATCTGCACCATTTTCTTAAACGTCCTTTAGACTATCCAACAAGAAAATTTCATCAAAGTTTTGGCGCCATTTTTTTGAAAATTTTGAAAATGTACTAAGGGCTTCATATAAAGTACCCCCAATATTAAAATACCAGTTTCAAATTCAAGGGGCCACAACATCAGCCAGATCGATTAAAAATCAATTTTGAAGAAAATTGTCAGTCGCTAGCGTTGTTTACAGACAAACGTTTTGCCGTGAATCAATTTTTCGGTATCAAGGAGCCATAAAACATGGATTCTGCCTAAGGATTAGAGGATTTCTTTCTTCGAAATTTACCAACTGAATTTATCCACTTTTTCGTTACCACGGTCCTGTAGTAAGAGTTTTTCTGTCGAAAATTCGCCGTTTTTTGTGCAGCATTACATAACACTCTATTAAAACGTTCCTTCTTATGCGCGTGAATGTAAAGACGTGTATTTCTCTAGTATGTTTTAGAGGGAACTGGCAGCGAAATGTATGAATCGTTTACTTTGTCGAGAGGAATCGAAGGAGGAGTACTATTAAATCACGTTTGTCGAGAAAAATCATTAATTGCCTCTGTAGTTGCCGAAACTCCCTCAAAACGCATCTTTAGACATAATCTTCTGTTCAACAAAAATGATTAGTTCCCAATCAGAAGACCGACATGCTTCGAACAACATCTCATTTGTCTCGATTTGTGTAAATGGTCTAACCCTGAATGATGGACAGACGGGCGCAGGTTATTGGAATAGTACTGTATAACCGGTGTCAACTGATGCTGCTGAAGTGTCTCTGGCCGGGAGGTTCTAGGTTTCCGGTCCTAATGCAGCAGAAGTTTCGACATCAACTTGTCAACTAAGTCGAATTCAGTCGCTTTCTCCAAGATAATTTTATCGCTCGGATGCTCATTGGCAAATTTCAGTCGATAATCCCATCTATACCAAGTGAATTCCGGTCCAGTACACTAACGAACGGGCAGCGCACAGTGCGGCATCTTTCCTTCCGCATCCTTGCCCTATCCTCAACCCTTAATTACCCACCCACTCACTTATATTTTCTCACAAAACACCCACGTTGGTTGTCCTGGCTGGGACTGTTTCCAGCGTGTGGGAGAAACGAAAATGGGATAATCCCGGAATCCGACGTGTAGATCATGGCGGACGTAGATTAACATCATGGCGGACGTACCTTTGGTAAGCCTCAGGGGCTTCCCCCACCCTGCGGCAGCTGAGATTTCCCTCTCGGCAAAAGGAATCTTATCTACTACGCTTATCGTCTGAAGAAGAAACTCGCACTGCCAGGAGTGTCAAAAGAAATGACTAATTAATCAATGTGTTGGAGCATCACATTATCCTACTACTGAAACCCCTTTTCAAAACACGGCTTATATTCTGTTGATCGTTTCGACAACCCCTACTGTAGAAACACGTAAGCTGCTTTTCGTCTGATCCTTCTCACTCACCAGTTTGTTATCGCCAAACTCGTAGTGTTGAAATACCCACGAGGGAGCTATGTTGAAACAAAGAGCGCAGGCAGGCAGGGTGATATTTGTAGGGGGAGTTAGGAGGGAGAGGCAAGGTTTGGGCATGCGCAGTAGAAGGTTTCTTCGACTCTGGGAGACCTCCCGTCGCAGAACAGCACCACCTCCCGTGATGAAAGAGCGTGCCCTACACGTACGGGACTGTTCGCCATAGCAGTTGGAGCGCCAGGAAAAACGAAATAATAAATCGTTTACTCCATAAGGATAAATCTGAAGTGGCGGTTCGTACGCCGGAATTGGGAATGTGATCCCGGCAACAACCGCGGCGATGGCATGACGCAAGAACGCGTGGGCGGCGGAGAAGGAGCAGCCGCGCGGAGTGGCCGTGAGTCACAGCAGCCAGCGCGGCGAGGCGCAATGTGGGGCCCCTTCACACATTGACACCAGGGCCCTTCAAATCCCATGTAATGTGGTGGAGACCATTACAGTGGCGTCCTCTCCAGCAGCACCTTCTTACTGGAACTAAAATACGAACTACTGCCAACGATACTTCAAACGTGTGTGACTGCTACGCAGGTTCGCATTACGTTCAAGCAGGCGCGTAATGCTACAAAAGATAGCGTCGATGTTCGCGCTTTCTTCAGCGGTTGCTTATATGTATATATTTTTGAATAATTGAACGTTTAGAAGAAACTTTTCGTATATCCCACAATTTTTAGGTGCCGATGTTGGCGTGCCTGTACCCGGCAATACTAGCGCTTCCTATTGTAGCACCCTCGAGCTTTGTCCCCGGTTTTGATGGAGAGTTGCAGGGCCCTGCATTGACACTCAGCAGCGTTACCGCGAGGCGCGACAGAAAAGAAAGCATCGGTTTAAATGGAGGTCTTCGGACGAGTGTCCGAGTCGCGTTGCAAAGGCTCTTGGTGGCGGACTCTCGCTACGAGCATCCCGGGTGAAACATTGATAACGTACCGGGCCACCGCTACCAAAGCATTGGTTTAAAAGGTAGCTTTGCCGCTGGGACACTCGTCGCGGCGGCTTTCTCGGAAGTGAGAGATACGATTCTGCTGCGGTCCCTTTGTTGATCGTGGGCGACCTGAAACCTATCCCCGTCGAATCTCACCTGCGACCGCATGCGGCGGTGGCCACGTGGGAAGTGCTCTGCTGCTTATCGGTATCGCGCCACAATATTCATACTGCGATTTTCGTATCTTTGTCTCTGACAGATATTAGCTGTTTCGCTGCCATCCAAGCAGGAGCTTATATTTCGCGACAGTGACCTCACTATGGTGACGTTCAAGCTCCCGATTGGATGAAACCGTGAAGCTGACTTCTGTCAGGGACAAAGTTACGAAAATCGCAGTGTGAATACTGTGGCGCGCTACCGATCGTAGTATACGTGTGAAGGAGCCCTGAGAGACGGGCAGACGGTCGCGGAGATCGGAAGCGGTAACACCACCTCCGCGCCTATCGCGCACACAGTTTTATGGCCGGGCGCGCTGCCCTCGCTCCCGCCCCGACCACGCCCATCGTCACGGCTCGCCCGTAGGCGCTCCACGTATTCCTGGACTAATTTCTTACGTACAAAGAATAGCGGATTTCTTTGAACCGCCAATGGGAGAGGTGGATTTTTGACACTAGCTACGTATAGCTAGGTCGAATTCGGTCGCTGCCTCGAGGAGAATTCTAGCGGCCGGCCACTTTTCAGTGGTTTCTCCGATTCATACCAGATGAATGCCGGAGCAGTACCTTAACAAACTGACCAAGGACGGCACGCGATCTTTTCTTCTTCTTCCTTGCCCTATAATCACCCCTTACGCACACGTACACTAATATGCACTACACAATCACCAGAGGCGTATCTAGGTATTCAGGCGCCCATGGCAAGCATATAGAATTTGCGCCCCTGTGGGGATGCTTGAAATTAAGGTTGTTGTTATTTGTTTGGAAGGATGACCATCGCCATATCCCGAGGAAAACATGCACTACACTTACGGGAGCAATGCCTTTCTGCGTTGACGCGCCCAGAATCACTAACAATTAATCTTTGAGCTGCCGAATCCGCCTTTGGAATGTCTAGAAATCAGAAAAGCTCGAAGGGAAGAACAAACAACCTGTCCAAACTCAATATTAATATCCCTGAAAATATCCCTCAGTTCTTCAATACATTTCAACTCCTAAACGCTGTCTGACGGGGATATCTGGAGACAGGATATTGTAGTGATACCGAATCCATTACGGCTGCGAGCCTGAGAATTGCGCCGTGTTGCGCGACAGAGGGGCCGACGGCGGCGCCAGGCCACCCGCTGGACCCGCCCCCTAACGATTCGTCGCACCCAAGTGTCCCGCAGCCTGGGAAGTCTTCCCGTGCACGTGCACGCCAGTACTTTTCCGCGGCGCTCCTCGCCTTCCCCATCCTCCCTTGAGATTTTCGTTCCCCCCAGTCATTAATTTCTGCCCCTATTTGACAGAAAATTGAAGCGAGAGAGAACGAGTGCGGGTCTCTCTCTCATTTCTCGGCCCCAAAAACTTCCGATGATTGGGCGGAATTATTCTACGACGCAATACCCTTTCACCCTTTCACTGTTCTAGAACATTCTGAGGGAATTTTGGTGGGGGAAGGAAGGCTCGAAAGAGAAGAGGTGAGGTCACCACACAGAGAGGCTGTGACGCCGTCACAGAGAGAGGACGTAAGAGGCGGTCAGGGGGACGAGACGTTATAGTGGAGGCGCCCGGCGCCAGAGATAAAGTTTTGTTTATTAGTTGGGCTTATAAGAAAGCGTTGAGTTTTCGAGAGGAATTTGTGAGCGGTTCTTAAATAAGTGTAGACCGCGGACTGTGAAAGGTTTTATTGACATTCTAATAGTTCAGAAAAAGTATCTGACCTGTGCTCGTGTTCGGAACATTATCGTGGAATTATTTGATCGTTCACGAACTTGCTACGAACTCTAAAGTACCGAAAGTGACAAGGTCGTTCAGCTGTGCAGACATTATCTGAGTATTAGCGACAATAAGTGAGCGGCGCTGTGTGTTGGGTCAACACTCCTGCGACCCCGCCTACTACCTGACTCGGCACTGCGCGATCCTTTGTGCGGCGCCCCAAGACGTCCCACGCCGCCCCTGTTAAACAGCCGGCGGCTCGAGGTCGTTCAACTCTGGTTTGTTGTACCCGCTGCCCCGCTGAGACGGTATTTCTTTTTTGTTCTTTTGGCGCGCCCGTGGTCGAAAGGCACAAACAGTTTGGTGAACAATTTTTAATTACCTTTGACCGGGCGACGAAGAGAAGATTCCCGGCCGCGCTTGGCTGTCAAGAGGGAATCAGCGTAGAGAAAAATATTGTTTGTTTTCTTTTACTGTAGTAATTTTCACTTGTTAGTTTATTTTATTATCGTATGTGTGCATGTCATATTTTGGAATTGGGAAAGGGGAGCATGCTCGCCGTAATGAGTGGTAAAATCTTGCAATTCTTCTTTTAAAATAAAAGCCACCTATTTGTTTACATGAGTAAAAGTCTCTTATTTTACACCGGCCACCAACTTCCTCCATCTTCGTCAGTTTAGGCAAGCCTTTCTATCGACTGAGCGAGCCGGCTACCACGTCTACGGCGCCCAACCGACAGACGGGTAGTCGCAATATTCAATGACAGCGGTGGCGCATCTCTGATCTAGCGACCAGTCTAAGCCAGACCAGTCAGCGAGTAGAATACCGTTCCTGGAGTCGATTGGCTTCTGTACTTTCAGAAGTGCTGGTTCTTCGAAATTTTTTATTTTTTAGAGTATTCACTGTATAGTATTGTGCGTATGATGTATTCTCAGGACATAATTGTCTCAAGAAATTACAAAAGAAACATGAATTTCAATGAAAAAAGGAGCGCTGAAAACAATGTGTTTATCGACCCCCTGGCTAAAAAAGGAGGTAAACTCTATCCCTTCTCTCGCCACGGCCCATATTCCTTTCCCTTTCCCTATATCAAACGTTTTTTTTCCTTGCCAAAATAAAATTACCAACTTCTTCGGCTTTCTGATGGAATGGCGTTGGTGTTATATCTATCGCTGTCAAGGCCTTTACAGTATCAATGTAAGTTCTCATGGAAACCAACACTAACTTCTGAATTATAGCTACTGCAGGATATGTTTTCGGCAATGAATAGGATGTATCATCTCTAAGTAAACATCATTATTATTCGGATCAGTAACCGCCTCCTCTATAACGGTACATCATCTAGAAGAGTAGAAACCGTACATACCTGGAAACGACTGTTCAATATGAAATGAGAACCAACACCCGACTTTTAGCGTTTACGCATTCCTAACGATTCAAAGAGTATAGGACAGTATATCTATTATTAACAAATCCAATTCATTAATTAATTCATATTCGTTGTTCTCAACCATGATGGGGTGGAACTAGTGCGCCGGTGTCAGATTACAAGAGGGAGAGAAATTGTCTCCCGTTGTAGCAAGAGGAGGAAAACAATCCCTGTTCCAGCGCGTTATAACTCATCAATGTTTTTGTTAAAAATAATGGATTTGAGCAAAATTAACATTGCCAAAATTTCGAAAATCAATTGATGATAATGGTTTATGTGGTAACGGGATAACGATTTTATTATAAAACCGAGGCGAATAAACTAGTTTTAGTAAGATTTTTGCATAGCTTATGAGCCAACAAAACAATTCTAAATTGCTAAACGTGAACAGATAAGAGGATGAGTATTTTAATACTTCTCAACTACTGTATACCAAAGACTTTTCCTTCCGAGATGGTCTCGACCTCTAGCTAAGCGATTAAATTAGATTGCGTCGACCTATTGTCTACAATCCAACAATAATTTCATACATGAATATAACGATGGTAAATGTTCACGAGTTCGTCGCGGATTTGGATAATGCTTGTTATATTCTCCCCCTTCAAAATGGTCCTTCCGGGTGCAGTGAATCAGGGATATGGCAAGCATTTCGGCCAAGAATTTGAATTTCGCTGACTTTAGTTTATCATTTATCTAAAGTTAAAATTTTATTTTCAGACCTCAGAGCCCACCCTTGTGGAGTCTGGACATTTTGCGCAATGAAATCTGTAACGCTTTAAACCGTTTTACCAAGTACCGTTCACTATCCCGGTGCATCATGCGTCTCGCAACATACAATGCTCGGCCATCGTGACTGTGGTCATCCGCAGAATGTGCCAATTAGCTTCCACAAGTTGATGAACGATTCCCGATCCCGTGAGATTGGTGAACTAAATCGATGACTGAGCAGTAGGGTAATACGATCTCTTGTTCCTGATTTGGATTCTGCAGACTTCCGAGTCTATCGCAAGTCGCGAATTCGGGGGAATTTTATCTCATGGTTAAAAAATGCACAACTGTATCTGTGGTCTGCGTGCAGTATAAAAGCATCAACACATGAATGAACTGGAAAAGGATTCTCTACAGCTATTTTATAAGCAATTGGTCAATAGGTGCCTCGACGAATCTTTTAAACTTTTAATTTAGATTGTAAGACATGTTCTTAAAAGCTTCTAATAATCGTTTTTGATTTTCTTTCGTTTCCCCGAATAAACTGTTCAGCAAGAAGTTTATTGCGTAAAATGCGTCGTAAATTGTACGTTAAATACGCTCAATAAAGTTTTCCTTAGTAATATCACAAGAAGTGCTCTGATAGCCGGTAAATCCACGCATCACCATTTAATCATCGCATATTTTCCCTACATGTGCCCACGCTGATGAGGGTCAAACCTACGTAATTAATATGAGTATTTCACTCATTTCTGCTATGTTCTAAGAAACCAGTGTGAAGCAAGAAAATATTCAAATTAAACGCATTCAAGATGTCTATCGCCATGTGATTATCAATTTTGCACTCCGCTCTAATCACTTTATTTACTTTTTGGCTGTTAGCAAGACAAATTGTTTGATGTTCATAATAGCTTTTGAGCATTAATATAATATAAACAAGTCGTTTTGGTTTGAGATGTTTCAAACTCTAAAAATGAATCTGTTATTAAATATTAACACTTACCCGATGGCATGACAACAATCAAATGGCTATTGCAAAAATTTGGAGATCCACAGAGAAAGACGTCTGACTATTTGCAGAAGATGGAGCTTAGCAAAGAAAGAGAGGATTACTATTTCAATGCCTGTGTTGGTAAAAATTACAATAAATTAATGTGTGATGTAGATATGTTCGAAAAACTCAGAAGTCTGTGCAGAATCCAAATCAGAAACAAGAGATCGTATTACCCTATCTTCCGCCTCTGCCTCATTTTCGCGGTTGTTAATACATGGTTTTCACACAGACGCATTAATAAAAAATATGCGTTTTCTTGACTATCTGAAGGACACCCAACAATTGCCATTCTACAACACCGGGAATACAAAAACCTCGACGAGCGCGACGTACAACCTACATGGTTAATTGCTTAATATTTCAAAATGCATCCAATTTCTTCATTTGCACTTTGTGCCGTTAGTTTGTATTTTCTTTCTTCACAAAGTTCTTGAAATTATTTCCATTTACTTTGTGTCTTTTGATGTTTTTCGGCACTAAATCTTTAATAGTAGATTCATAATTTCAGAGTTTGAAACATCACCAAAACGACACATTGATTCTCAAAAACCATTATGAACATCAAACAATTGCTCTTGCTAACAACAAAAGGGTAAACAAAGTGATTACAACGGAGTGCAAAATTGATAATCATATGGCGATAGACATCTCAGATTGGTTTAATTTTAGTATATTCTAGATTACCATTGGTTACTTCCGACGCGGGCAGGAATAAGTGAAATAGTCATATTAATCAGGTAGATCGACGACCGAAGCCTCATCAGCGTGGACACATGTAGAGAAGCGTCAACGGCGCATTTTAAGTGTTGGGAATTTTATACGCTAGAGAGACTCGCTTTTTGACAAACGCCTAAACCGAAGCCATGCAATGAAGTTGGCCATGATCAGTGAATCGTTAATTGTGTATTAAAAGCGATAAAGTTACGCAGCCATTCTGCTCTCTGGCCTGTGCTGTCATTCGCGGAAGCGAGTCGGCTTCTACGAGAAGCGTCTGCTGCCCCTCGACTACGATTCGTTTTGGGGTTTCCAACAGGCTCCATGATGAAAAGGCATGGGTGAACTATTCCGGGGTACCGATTTTTTCTCGATATCGATGGTCGATATTTAATTATTGCAATACTATACAATACTTAAAAAATGTGAAACTTAAGTATATACTAAGTTTCAATGACTTGTAACCAAGTGATAATTTTGGTACCTGGCTGCATTTAAAATTCCCGCTAATATTCTAACGTAAACTGGCGCCTGAAGCTCATTCGCTAAAATCGGGTATGATGTGCAAGCTCACGCACGTCCTTTCATCTGAGCCGCTCCATTCCGCGTGGTGAAATGAAAAGCGCACAAGATATTTCGGGATGTGTAAATGGGGTATATTAGATGAGCGGGCTAACTGCTTTTGTCATGTGTGGAATAACGCATGTAAATTAACCGTCACGTAAAAGCAATGGAGATGCATGCAATAGGAGCAAATCCTTTCGAACATATCAACAGTCGTCTCTAAAACTGCGCAAAGACAAAAAATCTACTAGAAAAAGGAATTAAAATGAATTGTTCCAGTTTCTAGTAGTATCCTAGCATATTTTATAATTATATATTATTATCATTATTATTTTCCGTCACTAAACCTTTCTAGGCAAGCTCGTCAATTAATTAAAACTAGTAAGATCCCGTGCGATTAAATCGCACGGTTAGTCAAATAACCAAACTGTTTTCTGCTTAAATTCTTTTTTTGTATTCCAGCATTATAAACAACCTAACCTCACTAAGATCACTAACCTCTCATATTTCAAGATTTCTATTCAATGTAGAAAATCACGTTCACGTGCTTACACAACCTACACTAAATTGAAACAAACAAAGTTTGCATTTCTCGCCACCGTCCGAGTGTAATTTCCTTCCGATAGATCGCGCGGCAATCAGATATTACAGATCCCGAATTACTACTTTTTTTAATATTTAGGTATTTTTAACGCCCTTTTTCAATACGAATGTCACATGTGCAGGTGAAAAGAAACACGATTTTTCAATCCATTGCTTCTTTATACAGATCGGTTTCGTATGTCGCCCAATTTATTGAAAAGACCAAACAGCCCTTTGAGAAATAATATATAAGAAGAATATACTGAAATGTACCAACAATGTCTCGTCATAGACTATTACGAGATCGTTGATATCATTCACCTTAGGACGGTTATAATCGTGACCCGTTCCGAATTTATAGTAAAATTTTGGGCGCCAAGAACAGGTTACGTTAATTAAAACCAATGCTTCCACAGCTAATTTAAACAAATGTATAAATGTCCGGCTAGCTGGGTCAATGGGTCCCGTTATGGATAATCGCTAACGCCTAGATATCCGATTACTTGATCTGCCAACTATACAGTATGGCGAGAAATCTGAAAGGGAATAATTATCTATTTCTAACTACTTAACAATTGTGATTGACTAAATGAAAATCTTTTCATTTCCAAAAGAAAAATTCAACAATTTATTTAACAATTTTGACAATTGTTCTAGGTCATGACCTTTTTAAATAAAACTTTTGTACTGCAGTACTTATCTAACGTCTTGATCGACGACGGTCCGTAGTATCTTCCCACTTGAATGCAGATGATCCCAAGTCCTGCTTCTTTCTTCTAATCTTGCGACGCTGCCGACGCATCCAGCCCTCACTGACTAGAATATCTACCGGTTCTTACTTGATATTCAGAGTTCCTAGTCTTCCCCAACTAGTGGTAAAATATTAAAGTCCAGAACCGCAATATAAGAAAAAACTTTCAAAGTTCTAATCGAACTTCCCATTGCACATCAACTTCCAGATTCCGAAAAACTATTGAGTCTTACTCAAACTTACAAGTCCCACTCCCCTTATGTTAATCTCGCGAGCGATCTGTACTACTCGACGACCAATATCAGAATGTCCCGTTCTCCGCCGTTTTTTCGGCCTCAACGCTTCGGTATCCGTCCTTCGTTCCTCTTTTTTAAAACAAAACGACAAAATTCGACAGTATTCTCCCTTAGTCAATCCATTCATCTCTTATCAAACCGAGTACCCACGCCCTCGAAAGTCATTCCTTTTCAGACCAATCCCACATTATTTTATATGTCTTTCTAGCCAGCGCCCCCACCTATTCAAGGCCTGAATGTAGTTTATTGACCTTGCCAACCAATACGCCGGCGTTGCGAAGGCTGTTTATTGCCATTTGCAGACCCTTTTACCCCACCCATTTACAGCTAATGTTATTGACAAAATATATAATATTTTGGTATATCACAATACAAACAAGAATCAATATTTTTACGTGTATCACAAAAACATGAGTGTTCTTTCATCAGTTAAAATACGAAATTTATGTATTTCAATTAGCATTATCATACCTGTACATTGTGTAGTACATATGTGAGATAATATCAAAGTTTTATTTCCATTACTTTGACAGTTATCTTCATTGCGATGATTCCGATGGCTACCGCCTTGTTACAAATACAAATGTTGCTATGTAGCCTTCCCAACCAAGATTCAGTGTGATACCGAGGTGAATTTACCAATATTTTCCGGATTGACTCATACCATGTTATTGCATTGGATAAAAATGGATTCTGAGATGTCATACAAAATTTAAATATTCAAACAAAAACACCGTTTAAATACAAACACGCGTATCAACAAATTATTAAAGTTAAATTTTCGAAATGAAATATTTCAAGAACTCTTTTCTACGACTGAAAATTACCTAAAACGCTGGTCGCAATAAAGCTGACAGTCATAACACGATATTTTTGTAACACGGAGATTGAGAGCTTAAATTTTGAAAATGTACATGTAAATCAATCTTGGGACCATATTAGAATAGTAAAAATGGAAATTTTATACAACGTAGAAGCAAACTATTAGTTTTAATTAGGCACACGTGAACGCAAGGCAAATTAAATATGTTTTGGCAAGGAAAATTGACAGCAACATTTGTTTAAAAATGGAATATGGATGACCCTTTTGAAGACGTTTTTGAATACGTGTTAGGTATGAAAATAAATGTAGGGGCACACTAATAGCACAATTTGTGATAAAAGACACTTAGGAAGGCGTAATGTAAAATAATTGTACGGATATGAATTTAATCAGTATAAAACATTACACGTTGACCATCGGAAAAGAAATAACATAACTTGCATCAGTAAACAAGAAGTACATTCTTTGGCAACCTTTTGGAGCACCGGCATAGAACATAGACGTGTTGATTTGAGTAGCGACGATAAAAGTATGTGTAAAGTAAGCGAATAGGTCGCAGCAGACATTTAAATAATTGACAATGTGTTAAGAATGTTTGCTCAGTCAACGCAAGGAAATTTGAGATTACATCAGCATAAAAATCTTTCTAATTTCTAAAAACAAGCAAAATTTGGAGGCGGATAATATTTGGCAGCGAAGACCCCCTGGTCGCGTAGAGAAAGGAACAGCGAGCAAAAAATTTGTTTTCTACGAACCGGAGAGCACTATACAGTTATTAGCTTTAAAAATATATCAATTTGTGGGTCACAAAGTTTTCATCATGGAGTGCCAGAGTAGTTGTATAATAGAACACACATAACCAATCAGAGCTGTGCACACGTAGATTGTTTGAAACTTGGCAACTCAATATTACTATTTGTGTTATTACTAATTACTGTGCTTTAAAAATGTTCTTTGTATCAATGTTACAGAGAATAAGCGAAATAGCTAGGTTTAATTGATATGAGTGAAATATCATGCTGAGTAAAATCGTTATATTATGATGAAAGTTTTGGGTTTCAATCAAAATCCAATAATAATAAAGACGAGCTGAATCCCATGGGAGGATCTCGGAAACGTGACTCTGTAATATAAACAAGTCTATTATATATAAACGATTAAAAGCATCAAGAATAATAGTTTCTTTGTTTCCATTTCTTATACCTCGTCGCATGATCTGTCTCTAAATCCCATTAGGTTTTTCCGATTTCGGTAAAATCTTCATAACACAGAGATGTCTTATGACTGTCTCCTGCTTTCACAACAGCGTAGTGCATGAGTCGAATCTTCTCTTCACTCTATTAAATATATTTAAAATGCATTTTGTTATTAATTGTAACCACGGTGTGTAGCACCGTATGGTATATAACGCTGATCAAACATTCAAGCTCTATGGAAAATAATACAACTTCTGGAATGCTCGAAGTATTTTTAGCCTACCTGCAGAGTGAACTACTGTCATACGCATTCGTGGACAAGGTGGCTTAAAGCGAACTTGCCGTGGGGTGGACCCGCGGCAAGGGCTCGTCGGAACCTAACAATGGTATAGCTCGAGTCACTGTCATCCCCCACCTGTTCGTGTGCATTTCGGCGCCGATGTCCGCTATTTAAACGAACGGGGGCTCTGGCCAAACCGAGAAATCCCCGGTATAAGGAAGGGATGCCCTGAGAGGTGGAGGCTGCGTCCGGCTTCCCCAAGCGAGAAATACATGCGGAGAGAGAGTTGTACTCTCAGGCGATTCCCGGGCCTTGGGCAAGCCCGGGTCTCGGAGACCCAAATTGGGTACACTCAGCTTACCCATGGCAGGGCCTCTTGAGAAAAATATGTCCGGCGTAACCTGCCCGGTCGGAGCGGGAGATAGAGACTAGGGTGATATGAATAAAAATGAGCTATTACTTCTTTCTCGAATTTTCAAAGCAATTGCTTCAAGCAGCATGAATAAAAGACGCGAGTAATTGCTCTTGTTTTGAGCAATTTCTCCATTGATGAGTAACTACTCGGCCGAGGAGCAATTGCTTATTTTTCGTATGAATAAAATCGAGAATTTGCTTCTAGTATGAAGCAGTTACTTCGAATTTTTGGAGCAACCTCTGTAGGTGACTCAAATCGTATTGAAAGGATACAAGAGAGGTTATATAAGACTGTTGTGAGCTGGTTGTAAAGTTTTAGGTAGTGAGTGACTGAATGATGGAAGATTTCACAAGATTTCGCCAACTATGCACGGCAACTGTACCACTTAACCTAACACGGTCGACAAGATCAGGAACAAGCACACGTCGCCGTGATGGAAGAGAGAAGATAAAGTAGACAAACTAAACAGACGAAAATCAACCAATCACAACAAATCAGTTAGTGAGCAATTACTTAGAGAGAGAAGCAAATGCTCCAAGTTTCGCAAACCTTTTTATTCATATGAAAAGAAGCAATTGCTTATGAGAAGTAGTTGTTCCTACTTGTACTCGTGAGCAATTGCTTTCAAGTACTTACTCATTTTTATTCATATCACCCTATGGCATGCGGCGAGATGCTGATGAGCCGCCACATATTGAGGTCCCCTTCCTTTCCGAGGAGTGCCCTTATTACCGAAAGGTTGGTAAAGGTAACTACTTCCTCACCGATATTAAGAATGCCCATGCTCACTTTAGGGAAGAGCGTACATTTTCTCTAGTCATGTTCAAGTGTTCTCGATGTAGCAAATGCTACTAGACACGCCAAGAAGCGGCGATGCACATAGGGAAGTGCAAGGGGAGAACAGCTCCCTCAGAAGGTCCAAAATGCGAAGAGTGCGACCTCTCCTCGTCTCGCAGCACAAGCGTACGGCCCATCCCGAAGTCCGGAATGAAGAAAGGCCGAGCTGGAGAAAAGCCGGAAGCCCCTTCGCCCCCCCCAGGCCTTCTCTGCCCAGGAATTGCTCGATATGCTCGAGATTGAACTCCAAGAGCCAACGATCGGCGCAGTTGAGCTTGCGGTCCGGATGGGCAAGACCCGAAAACAGGTGGCGGACAAGAGGAAAGAGCCCGCATACGCGAGGCGCCTCGCCGAACTCCAAAAGGATAGGGGCACACCCGCACTCACCCAACCCGCGCTTGAAGCCGAGGCGGCGGGGGAAGACGGACCACAGATTCCTTCAGGGCCGGGGCCTGCCGGTGGTTTACCTTCCACTGGCAATTCAGAAAATCCGTCAACCGGAGTGTCTGCCGGTAGTCGTCCTAGACGACAGCCTGGGTCCCTATCTAGAGAACCCAGGAATTGTAACCAATTCCCCCCTTATATAGAGGACTAAGTCAACGGCCCATTTACAGCCAGTCGTCTTTGACGACAGTCTAGGTCCCCCAGGGACCAGGCATTTTAACTTCCCCCCGTATACAGGGAAATAAATCACTGGTCCCTATACACGGCCAGGGCCTATGCCCAATTGGGCATGGTTCCCATAGGGACCCTGCCATGAGAGTCTCCTCACCTCCCCCCACAAGACGATGAGTGGAAGGCCACTAAGGGATGCTTTGGTGGCGCCTAGAAAGGACGAAGGCTCAGCCGTGAGTGAAGCCATCTCAGTGGCCGGGCGCAAATATATGCCCCAAGAGGAAATTGACGCGATCAATGCGCTCTTGCTGGACGCTTGTTGGGCGGGAGAAGACCCTGGGCCGCGGCAGCGAGGACGAAAGTCCGACAACCTGCGACGCGAGTTACTTGAACGCACTTTCGCCAGAATTCGAGCACCTGCATCGTACTAGTAGATTATTAACTGCGACGCTATTTTTTCACGGTCTTTCATGGACACCATGTAATATTAGATAACTGACCACTAAGATGTGTCAGATACAACTGCCTCGCCGTGGCCTGCGCGTGCACAAAATAGAACTGGCTTAACAATGGGTCGATCTGCGCACCGAGAAATAATCAATAAACACAGTATTTTAATGAACGAAAATTGTAGCTGCAAAAAGGTATAACTACATTCTATACTTCTATGTATAGGTCAGATTCAATCTTCAGTAAGTAATAGTAGTTATTACAAAAATGAAGAAAGAGAAATTAGACATTTTACTTTTAATTCGTCAAATCTGTTAGTCCAGTCGGTATGCACATTTTACCTGGTAAAAGATCATAAAAACGTTTGCTTTTAGTATATCGTATGTACCCAAGTACTAGTTAAAATCCCAAGTTTTCGACCTCCCCGACTCGGTGATAACTCCGGGCGGCCCGAAAAATCGGTAAGGTTTCTCATCTGTACATTAAGTGGTGTAGAAAAATGTTTCAAATGAATTTTAAAGAGGATAAATGTTCCTAAAACTTTTGTGCAACAGTTGTTTTTTAAGCAATTACCAAGCGGGACACGATTTTCAAAAACGCTAATTTTTCAATTCGCAAAAATTTGTGCAAACATACACATTATTTGTGATATTATAATCTACCTATAATAATTATAATAGTGTGTGTAATATTATCATTTATCTCAGCACCGGTGAAAATCATTGCCTCACAAATGTACCCATTGCCAAAAATTTTAATATACGCCCCCCCCCCAATCAATTATGGATATGTTTATGTGTGTGTTCGTATTCCAGAGTAAATCTTCAACATGGGGACAATGTAATTTCAACAAAACTTGGTATTCTTTATTACTGGGCAATTACGAGGCGAAGAATACACTGGGGGAAGATATCCTAATAGTAGTGGGTGGTCAAGGAGTGACATTTACACACACACACACACACACACACACATCCTAATGCAACCGGCAAGACACATACTTCGTGTAATGCGCACTGATCAGGCATAGTTAAAGAGACAGGCAAGGCTGTTTAATAGACGATTGGGAGAAATAAACCTCCGAGCAATGCCGGATTATGTGGATTGCCTATGCAGTGCGATGTGGATAAAGTGGGCTTCTTTCTAATTTCTAGAATTAGCCGGTTAATGCTTTCGTTTACGAAAATGAGGGGATAAAGTCCGTTGTAGGAAACGTTTTTGATGTTTCTTATTCAAGAGTCACGTCCAGTTAATTACTGTTTTCAATTTAAGAAAAGGTTTCGATGGCTTGCTCGTGGACGCAGCTTTGAACGATAAATGAAATGCTATTCCCAGCCCGTCAGTTTTAGGGGAATTGCCCCTTGCATGCATAGATCCATGTTTGCCTAGAGAAGAGGACTTCAGTCCAGATTTTCCGCAGCTAGACGCCTCAACATGCCATTTCATTGTATATGAAACGAGAGTTCTTACGTTGCATTTCATATTTTAATTAGGGAAATGTACGCTAGACGACCAGCTCAAATCGTAAGAAATAATCATACTTCTTTTTGTAAGGAATACCAAATCGTATGGAATCTCAAAACTTCACTTGATGGTAGCTGCGACTCCATATTAGCGGGCCGCATCACATGTAGATTTATGACTAGACAAATCATCGTATTTGAAAAGTACCTAGCAGCGGAGGTTGTCTAGTGCGCCCGTTCATCATCTCATTACCATACAAATCAACAAAAGATCTCATCCACTTCAGAAACACGCTGTTCAGTTGTAGTTTCCGTCAGATTACACAGAATATTTCAGACAAATCACACTGTTTCTACGGCAGAATATTCTCTTTTATTGTCTACGCTGAGTGAACTTATCACAGCAAACAAGAAGCAAGAAGGAAAAATAATATGTTCCCAGTCATATATGAATGATTTTCATGAGTTCGATATTTACAATCGTAACTTTTTTGCTAAACACTGTCAACAGTAAATTGCTTCAATCTTTATAGTAACTGTTGAAAGGCAAATTCTATTACGGATTTTGAAACCTGGAATATTTTTGCTTTCATAGACAGTCCAACATTTTAATAAATTCTTATGGTACTTCTGATTAGCCAGTACATTTCATCAGTGAAATCCTTGAAACCTATTTCGTTAGTCACCTCACCCGTGGCAGTGGAGCTCTTTCCTGGCAACGTGATACTGGTCCACCCGACTGAACAACGCTGTTTTCACAGACTTGATCGTTTTCTGAGTAATATTGATCCTTAAGCCCCGGTAATTCGTACGATGCGTGCGGATTTCTGAAGGCTAGAAAATCCACAGTGGCTACATCATGCTTACCCTCCCCCTCCCCGGGCTACCTACCGGCCTCCACGAAATCTCACATTCTCGCAACCAGATAGTTCGAATAGTGACCGACATCTGGTAGAGAAACTGAAAATCACATCCAGGCATATCAAGGGTCGCCTGTGGAGTGTGTTTACTCGAAATATCCCGAAAGTAAGCAAGGAGGAATCCTAAACCTCATTCAGGGTCGAACTGCTGATGCGGAACTGTGGCCAATTACCGCATCCTCGTAAATTACTGCATAAGCTAAAACATTGCTAAAAACGTAACTCAGTTGAAGTTAATGATCCTCCAAATGTCTGGGAGGGCGGTGGAAATACGGTTGAAGTCGCTTGACCTGATCATATCCCGAAAATAGTTGGTGTGTATGTCGAAAATGTCCGCGTTTTAAGGCTGCGTGCTTAGCTAAATGCACATTTTAAGACCGTCGGGGCTTACTGTAATCTTGATTAATTCACATAAACTTCTTCCTGATTCTCACTGAGAAAGGTATTTTGCCTATTAAAAAATGTAGAGAAAGATAAGGAGTTATGATAAAATCGCATACTAAATAAAAATTGACGTCACAAAAAGCAAGCATGCAGTATTTGAATGATACAGTTTGGGTGCACAATTTTTATTCTTTACGTATATTTCTGAAGCATTCGGAAATCAATGTCTGCGAAATGACTCTGCCATCTCACGTGTATTTATATCCTTAAAGAATTGCATACTCAATAATAATATCATGCGGAACAGTGCACCATTTTTAAATACGGTATTCAAAATTAGTTTTGTTTACTATATCACTTCCTAACTTATGAATTCAATTTTATATTCTTAATTTTAATATTGTTAATGTTGAATATACAATCATTTTGTAAAAGATCACATGGATCACAGAAACATAACACATTGCACAAAGTATAAAACGAGCCTTTCTTGAATGATACGAGAGAAATTCTGAATCGACAACTAGTGTAACCTCAGTTCGCGGGCTGGGAAAATTGCCAAGTAGCAGCAAAGGAGGTAATGTAGAACGAACCATGGCGCCATTCCACAGGAGATGCTTCTGCCCCAAACTGAATCTCATCTGCAGAGAAAAGACAGAGGCGCCCGTCCACAGTATACCATTCGCCAAACAACGTGGGCCAAATTAACGTGTAGGTTCGTTTTGCTATCTGATAATTGTAAACATAGATTCCTGAGGTGAATTTTACATTCCGAAAGTAATTAAAAGATTTCAATATTAATATCAGTTTAAACAATTCATATTAATGGCCCGGTGAATTTTCATGTTTTTGCAATGTAATTTTGTTTGGATAATGTATTAACTAATTGATCCGATTTCATGAAAGGTATTCAAATAATGAAAATATACATAAAAAGTATGAGACGCGCTTTCGCTTAAGAATGAAGCAGCATGCATTCTTCAAAATTTCGGAAAGACGCTCTTTTTCTGTGAAGTAAGCAAATAAAATGAAATAAACTGGTAGTGATTCATCTGCATATTCTCGTATTATTAGTAACGATTACGTAACGTACTGAAAATACCTTCACGAAATGATTCATTGAAGACCAAATCAAAAGCTCTGTCCCAAATTATCAAGGCTGCGAGTTCAGCTACATCGATTATAATTTCATTTTCTTGCGGCTGTATATAACTTTATCTCTTCAAAGTGTACAGCGTAAGCGACAAAGTGAAAGCCAATGTATACTTGTTTCAATGACAATCCTTCGCACGAGTACTATCAAGCGCTCGCAAGAGTAGTATCTCATATCCGGTCAATAAACAATTGGCGACAAGCCAGTAAACAGTAAGTGTTATTTACGTTTATTATGAGTGTTATAAGGATTCTAATGATCGAACGGCGACAAAAAGCTCACGGGCCTTTCGCAAGATTAGAACCAGTTAACGCCCGTATGACATACATTTTATTTTTACCCGAATTTTAATGATTCAGATTTACTTATTTACTAAGTAGCTAGGTGTTAACTTAGCTCGGTTTGTCTTCTCGTATTTCCCTGTTTAAGAGATCGCGCAGCATTATCAACTGTTTTCATATTTCCCTCGTAACCGCGATCCAAGAACATTATGCAGAGCATATAGATCTCCTTACCGAAAACAATAACATATCAGTAACATATATATATATAATATATATTATATTGATAATTAAGTATATTAGTAAATCGCAAATAGATTATATATAGACAGATATAGATATTTGACCATCTAGATACAGCGAACCTCACACTGGGCAGGGGAGTGGGGGGTGGGGGCGGCCCAGAAGCACCGTCTGTCTTCGCCCCACTGCGCCGCGCCACCGCAAAGTTTGGCTGGAGACAATCCCTAATTGTTAATTTGATCCTCGCCGGTGACGGAGCCGCTCGGCGGACCGCCCCCGCACTCGGCTCCCGCGTCGCCCCGAGCGCTTCGCCCTCCCGCCTCCGCCGTTCCGGAGAGTTTAATTAAAAGTAAAAAGTGCGCCGCGTCCCGCCGCGCGGCGCAGTCGCGGTCTTCGGAGGATGCGGAGCGGCGCGGGCCAATGGCCCAACGGATGATGTTGCCTTCGACACTCGAATGGAAGCATACATCCCTCCCTCTTTAACTGGCTACCTTTGAACTCGACATCGTTTTATGGTACAGAGATAGATTACTTTAAAAAGGGACCGCTTTCACTGCTTCTGATTTGTCACTACCGGCAATATATCTGGACGTTACATCTATGCAATAATTTTGTTAATGCGTTATTTACGTCATGTGTAAAAGTCGTCATCACTATCTCTTGCAATGCAATAGCCTTAGAGTAACTTCTCTATAATTATGTTCAATCGATTTATGAATGTGAAGTAGTCCCAAATCCTTATAAATAAAAGCAGTATTGTTTTTTAAAAGGGAATGAACGAATTTAATCATTACCGGCCCATTTTTTTAATAAAATATTTGAAATGAAATCCGGCTATTATGAAACAACATTCGGGAGCATTTTTTATGTTACTGAATAAGTTATACCATCAAAGTACGTTTTTCCCCTATTCAATCATGGTACATTTTGTGAGGAATTTGATTATGCTAAATGTAACGTGCGTCAGCGGGCATTCTGAGAAGTAATAGATAAAAAATGCTGCGAAATTCATGGGAGCCCTGACTCCCGGCCTCGGATTTCAGTTGAACAAATCATGCTATTGTCGGCTATTGTTTCTCTTCGGTTACGATAGAAAACCGCTCTAAATTAATACTTCTTCAGACCCAGTCGATTGTTTCTGACAGTTTGTTGACGGTCGTTTCTTGCAAAAATACCAGACGAAGGACGGTGCAGTACCCTAAAAATGGGCCAGAGACCACGCGCGATGTCTTCTTCTTCCTTGTCCTATCCTCACACCTTTCATACATGCACTGCACCAGGACATATGTAAAGACCTTAGAGCGTGACCGGACTGGGGCGGTGCCCAGGTAGTGGAAGTGGAGAAAGAACCCGTAAGCCGACAAGTAGCTCAGTGCCATCTTACCATCCAAGGAAAGATCAACGCCACTTTCCGAGATTAAAAAATGTGGTACACTTACGGGACTAATGACCAGAGCAGTTCTCGCAGCCGCAATCAATTAATTAATTAATAATGAAAAGATGGGTGTAAGGGTGTAATACGTTAGAGAAATTTTAAATATTATATTATTGTAAATATTCATATTTTATAGTAGTTTTAAGTAAATTAGTTTCGTAAGCAAAGAACTTGTTTTTCGAGTCATTCTGTATCGTTGCAGACGAATTCCAGTTCCCTTAGCAACAAGGTGAAGTTATCAGGCAAGAGGACTTAAACTGACATGAAGGTCGCTAAAGCAACAGACGTTGTTAGAAAGAGAAAATATATGGGCTCAGACTAGAGATATAGTTTCGTGGAAATTGAACAAAACTCAAAGATATTAAAGAGAATTTGTATCGGAAATAAAGTAGAAAGTAATGTTTGTGGAAAAACATTCAGATATAATCGGTAACCAGATGAAATAGTGTTATTAATTTTGGTATATACTAACATTATTGGCGTTCAATAATATTACAACAGATAAAAACTTGGTTCTATCTGCACTTTTCCATGATATGAGAAATATTTCAAAAATATAAACGGCTTGATACGATTTATACAAAAAAATATTGTCATTTTATATGCAAGTACACAGACTCTCGTAAGCTCGTTATGTATATTTTGCGAACATTCCTTCCCGCCTGATATACTGACATAATATTCTGGGGAAACACATCTTATAGCTCCCAGACTTTCAGATTACAAAAAATAATTGTACGAATAATAAGCAAATCCCACCCACGTGATTCTTGTAAGTCTCCCTTTATTAATCTAGGAATTTTACCATTACCTTATCTCCTGTTTTTGCCAAAAATGTCTTACATGAAGGCGGGAATATATTTTCAGCAAACGCCGATGTCCTATAAATATAACACACGACGTAGTAATTATATTCATCAGGTGGCAGTGACAACTGCTCAATACAAAAAATTCACATACAATTCATGTACATTACAACAGTTTGCCAGATGACATTCAACGATTAAATTCGATAGAAAAGTTTAAGTCCCAAGTAAAATATTTTCTGCGGCATAACTGTTTCTATACAATTCGAGACTATACCGAGCATCAAAAGGAAAGTGACATTAATTTTAACAATGATAGTTAGTGTAATTATTTACCCTTTGGACTGTATAAATTCTGAAGAACCTGTAACAAGTATTGTAGCACAGCTTCTGGGTCAATGCTCCCATCTCGATCACGTTTTTCGTCCAGTTTCCCTAATCCTTTGAGCAAATGCTGAGATGGTCCTTTGTTTTCCTTGTGGACATCAATGTAACTTCATTATTTGTGCACATCTTCTAAATTTCATTGGGAAATATTGTCATTCAAATTATCGTTTTCCATACTGCCGCGCCAAAAATTATTATTGTTTCATGAAGAACATGGTGAAGGTTAAGGGCACAAATTTATAGCTAATTTACCTTTGAAAATAGATTTCATTATATAGGAGCGAATATTTTGTCAACAAAACTTGAAAAAAAACCGCTCTTTTTTCTGTTTTCAAAATTCGACTTGAATATGGCTTAGGATAGAGATCAAAGAATTATGAAAACGTGAACAAATTTCACTTCTCCCCATATCTTGTCACACACACTTTTTAACTGTTTCTGACGTAAATAAATAGTCTCTTGCAGGTTTAGTAACGTATATGGGATATTAGATCCAGAGTATAAAAATAAATGTCATCGTACCTCATAAATAAGGAAATATCAAATTTATTGTACAAAATATGGCACCTAGTATCCACCGCTGTGCGGAGTTTTAGCTTATATATCCTATGACACTCATTCTGTCAAGACACATACGTCATATAAGAATATATTAATTGACTCAAACGATAAGAAACCCAGATACGCCAATAGGAAAAACATTACTCCCCTTTTCACATCAGACAACTGGGTAACAACTTCAAGTATTAAAGTAAGTATATTTACATTACATGACGTGAAGGATTTTGATCGTTTAATCGGTAGATGGAAGCTTCAGAGACTGGAAGAGCCGAACCGTTTATAAGGGGTGAGGCGGGACCTCATGGAACTGCGTGAGTTAGAGCAGGGCGAGGCAAAGCGGAGGGTGGAGTGAGGCTGACTTGTGCAATAAAAGGAAGGACTCAAGGGGTGCGAGCGAGGAAGTAAGTGGGTGAGGGGGGAAGAACAGCATCCCGAAGGTGACGAGCGTGGCGTTATGCATGTTAACATGTCGGCCCTTGCCGCCGGCGTGCCGAGCTGTTCGGGAGCCCACTCTGAACGAGAAAATTGGCTTAGAAGCACCAACGCTTTCCAGGAAATTCTTGGATGAAAGGAGGAGAGAGAGAGAGAGAGAGAGAGAGAGAGAGAGAGAGAGAGAGAGAGAGAGAGAGAAACAATGTGCATGGATTCGCGCAAATCTAATTCTGAATGTTGAATTTTCATGCTTGATGCCATACTGGAACGATTTAATAGCGTAATTCTTGTTATTTTCATAGTTTAAAAATCACAATAACTAATAATACACTTGGAACGCGGGGTAAGTGATTCAAAACTTTGCTGACATTGCCCCTGCTATTCAAGAACTTCAAACATATAGAATCAGTGCTCCAAGAAACAGTGATTTTTTACAGTGATTTCTTCCAATCTTTCTAGAACATGTATATCTAGTGCTTATTTTGTTAGTGTATTATTGAACTTAAACTACATTTAGTTGTAATGAACTGAGTGCTCATGCCTTTATGCCGACCGAAGAAGAAATCGAACGGCGCCCCGTCGCCGAAGGCGGCGAAAACCCGTGCTAATACACGCGGACACCCGTCTCCGGAGCCTGCTCCCTCACGCAGCACCTCTTCCGGTGCCCACAAATGTTCGTCTCGCCAGACTACTATTCAAGACGCGTCGCCGTCAAGAGGGACAATGACAGACTCGCAACAATCTTCCGCCAGCACCACGGCCGCTTCAGTCGCTGATGTATTGCGTGCCTTGCTGCAACTGACACCCTGTCCTGCGCCCGAGCAACCCAAGTTTGACCTCGAGCGCGCGTGGGTCTGAGCAGGCCGACAATCCAGCGGTACCTAAACGCGACAAAGTAGAGGCGCGTTTTGCTCACCCCTGTTGCGTCCAACATTCGATCAGCAAGCGGCTGAAGACCAAATGTTCTTGCGAGAGAGGCTGAAGCTTTTAGTCATCGCCATCAAGCACGGGTGGCGGGTGGCGGCAGCCAACGCGTCGGAACACGACTTTGGACTGCAAATCAAATTGCCGCCGTCCGCCCCGCCACAGCCAGTCCCGCGGCCGAAGCGCCTGCGGCTCCACAGAAATCGGCATAAGTCCTACGTAGTCTCCAGGTTGCCTACAAAATTGGCGTAGAAGCGCCAACGCTTTGCAGGACATTCTTGGGAGGGAAAAAAGAAAGAAAGAAAGAGAGAGAGAGAGAGAGAGAGAGAGAGAGAGAAGAAAAAGAGAACAAAAGTTTGTTGTTGTTTTTTGGACGGAAATTCCTACAAACCTCTTCACAATTTTGTTGGCGCTGCTTAAGGCTCTAATGGGTACTTAAGTGTATGTTGTTTCGTTACTTATTATTTACAAAACAATCATTTAAGTATATTTTTCTGTTTTTATCGAACGTGCATTTTATGCACAATATCTATCATAGAATGTTTATGAAACAGAAGAGAAGGGACGTGATCTACAAATACGTTATGCTCGATTTTAAACTAAAACATTACTCACGAAATTGAAGCACATGCGAAAATTGCTAGTCGAATGAGAACAAGAGGTGCAACAACAGCACATCTCTCTCGCATTATTGAAAATAGTTACAACATTATATTGAAATTTTGTTATTTCTCCCACACTAAAACTCTGATATACCTTGAAAAATACCAATTTAACCGATTCACACGAAGTGCCTATGGTGCAGTTATGCATTTATTTCAATAGCCAGGAGCAGTAGTGATTTCTAACTTTTAGAAATGAAACAAACATAAACAAACACAATTTGCAGCACATTATACCGAAAAGAAAGAATAATATTTCACACAAGATTGCCTTGATTATATCAAAATGAACTACCAATTTCTGAATACCATAATAAACGATCAAAAAGTCTTAAAAGAAGTGTATTTGTTAGTATTACGTCAAATATATTACCTTCCTTAAATCTATTTTCTTTCAAAAAAACATCATATGGTTAACATGACCCGCAGCAATTATAAATATCCTAAGAAACTCCAACCGAAGAGTTGCAATTTCGCGAACAGAGTGCGCGTCAAACGAAGAGAGGGAAATTCGATTTTTCTTTCAATTTTCGAAATTGTCGAAAGAAACTAATTATTAAGTGTAGGTGTCGGACTGAAAAAATTCAGAAGGGGGCCGAAAGGACCAGAAAGAGGAAGGACCAAAACTTATCCGCGATTATCCATCTTTGATCCTGGTCTTCCACAGACGGAAATTAGGTGACCTATCTAGATGGCTCCACAGTATTATCATGATGGGTTTTCTTGCGAGGATATAATCAGGGTAGTTTCTCTTTGCTTTCCCTCAAGGCACTGAATAAAGTCTTAGGACGATGATAAGGGGTGAAAGGACTAGGATGATGCTCGGAGGTGGTAGATGGGGTGGTGAGAGGTGGGAGATAATTGATCGTGGCATTATATACAGTGCAAATTCACATTGGCAAATATACATTGGAATTTTGTATGAACGTGACAAAAACCCGTCTCAAAAAATAAAATAAATCCCTAACCATGTCATCAAAACGTTTCGACGCTTCACCAGCACTCTATGCATTAGGGTGTGCCCTCGTCGGCAATGTTATCGCCCCTCATCATTGCGTCCTTCGCAAAGGCGAACGAGTGAAGGAAACAAGGGTGATGTATTTAAAACGAAAGTAATGATTAATTGTTATAATATTATTTTATAATTTCAAACTTTTTCTCGCTTGCACCCTACACATTAAATCAAAGGGAAGGTAAGTGAGCACAATCACACTATCGATCAAAGCAGGATTAACTTTTAATATCCTTTTTAATATTCACAGTATTTTCGAAGACCAAGTTTTGTATTTAATAGAAACAAATAATAATAATAAAATAGCTCATAGAATTGGTCAGGGAGTGCTGACAATAGAAATAATGTTCGTGTCTTTGGTTTTTTGAATTTATAAATATTAGTAGTTCTGTTTTCAAAGACATCAGTAAATTTTTTGTTAGAAACCGAATTTTATGTATTTGTGTAACATGCTAAAATGGATTTGTGAACGATGAGACGGTTGCAATTGTTAGAATAAATTATGAATGGAATTGCCATATTTGAAACAATAGTAGGGTCTTGTAACTAAGTTAATCCCACGGTCCTTAGATATAATTGACGTAATTTGATAATACACGCAAACCTGCTTTCGCAAGGAAATAACGACCCAAAACCAATTATAAACTTCTAAAACCGTCGGCGTTGACGATGTCTAGTGGAGTGAGGAATGGAATATTGAAATAAATTAAGCAAGTCGCGATTTTAATTCAGTGGCATTGTATACATGGCATTTAAAGGAAAACATTCATGGGACTAGTTCAACACATTGGGTGTCGTTATAAGACACCCAGTTAACTCGAAAGCTAAATCACGCGTATGAGTATGTGAAGCTGCTACTATTCTGCAAAAGTTCGGATTACTGATGACTTACTATACGTAGTAAGGTAAAAGGTCCTAATCCTTAAGGGAGAATCGATACACATGAGAGCAGGCAAGAAATAAAATCGTCAAAAATCTCTTTAGATACCTTAAGTAATTGGTTGTTATCAGTTATCAACATACTAATATATCAATAGAAATTAGCTTGGATTTAAAAAATAATACAACAGGTAGTTTTTAAAAATGAGCTCCAAATCCTGTCGCCTCTAATACAATCATATTGCAGAATTTTAACAAAACGAACACAAATCACGCTTTCGGAATTTTATAATTCGTACATATGTTAATTAAACATAATCATTGAGACAGAGACACCTAAGGCCAATGGGTACGTTTCTACATTTTGTTTTAAGAAAACTGACATTCAAAATGAATATTGAAGAATTACGCATCCACGCAATAATTGCAAATGAAATTTCGTCTGTCTGTATGATAGTTTTGATAAAACTTATTGTGGAGATTGCGAATGTAGCTTGAATTGGTGGAAGAACTTCTAAAGAACTCGTGCAACAGAAAACTGCTTCAAGTCATTCTAATTCCTTGACACACGAGAAAGTTCTGAAAACGACAATAATCAAGACAGTACTCCTTCCTTTCCAGTAAATCTTTAAGTATTTAAGAGGTTGTCAGTATTACGTTGTCTGGGCGAAAGGAAAGTGTTTTTCTTACAGCTTGCTGCTCTCGTTTCTTACAACATTCACTTGAGGATCGCACGCAAACACGTTGTTTCATGGATCATACAGCGATCATAATCTCAACACCAACTTCACGCAAATAAAATTGACTTTCAGAGCAATCGACATGCACGTATAACTAGCTTCTATACTGACATATCGACTCGTGAAACCACTGCTGCTGTTCAAATTTTTTCACAAACTCAAACTTTTTTCTCAAAAAACCACTGCTGCTGCATTTTTCAAACAATACCATCTGGTGCAAACTCTTCGCGTCATAAACGGAATCGCGTTGTATTCTTAGAATCGGTCAGCAATGTGTTTTGCTGCCGCCCGACTCCCAAAATGTGGCGAAATCTACCGGGCATCCTTGCAAGCAGTTAAAAAAAGTCTAAAGCAATTCAATATTCTAAAGCGCATCACACGAAAGAATGAATGTCTCTTTCTCTCTGGAGCCACACCGCGGATTTTTAGGAAAAATATAAACTGACTTGGAGGGGCGACGTTTGAAATGTATGTTCTTATATTAATTTATTTATTTACGTCAAAAACAGTTAACAACTGTGTGTGACGAGCTATGGGGAGAAGTGAGCTGTTAATTAGCCCCAAAGAATTGATATAAATGGTTGAATTCCAAGAACTATGCCATGAATTTGATGCCAATTTGAATTAATTTTGGCGTCTGTGCCAACACGTATGAACTTAACATTTTGATGTATTCATTGTGAATACAGCAACATATTGATGTATTCATTGCTGCGGAGTTTGCATTGAATTTTTCTTCACCATACAAAGCATAAAAAACACAAGTTCATTTCTTGTTTCCGATCAATATACGAAACCAAATTGGCGTTGTTCAGTATATTTGTGACGAATGAGCATACATTTCTTCAAAGAACATATAATGGCGTATTTAAATACAGTTGTAGGTTAAAAATGTATATTTTAATACGTAATTTCTGCTGTAAAATGTAAGCCGCGAGATCAATTTCAATTTTGTGTCTTTCGTGTTTGAATTGCATGGCATATTTCACCAGACTGCCAGTATTCTAACGTATCTGCGCCACCCATCTTTTCCGTGAAAGAAGCCCTACCATGACCAGTTTTATGCCCGATATCTTCAGCGTGGGTCGAAGGAAATGGTTTGTAACTACTCACAGTCTCTCAAGTACTTTCACTTGCCACGCAAAGGCAGCAGTGGCTCTCTCCAGGTTCTTCGTTCAACAACGATGCTTATGAAGACAGTCGATTCTTGAGCCTACGAATATAGTTTGAGATATTTTGAGAGAGCTTCTGAAACCATAGGGCAGCAGACGGTTACATGCTTTTTATTCATTGACACAGGGGAAATTACTGAACACGAGAAGTGTTTACGAACTTTTAGTATACTTCAGTGTACGTCTAATTGAGATATGAAGAAATTGTCGTCTTTTACTTTGGGCGAGGGGAAAGCATTTTTCTCACTTATTTTGTTTGCTTCTGCGGCAAAGGCATGCTGACATGTTTTGACGATGTGCAAACCTCTGGTCCACCGAAAATACAACCCGAATGAGCCTAGAGCCTGTCCCTGTTCTACGTAACCATACTATCTTCGCAGCACTCGATACTCACGCATTTACATCAACTGGCTGGCAAACCGCTGCTGCAGCTCTGAATTTTCGAAGATTGCACCGCGTCTTATCCGGAAAATCAAGTCGTTTATTAAATAAACTAGTTAATCAAATCTTAACAGCGTTTCAATTGTGAGAATACATTTTATATTGTAGCACATTGTACAGAGAGAAATGTGATCTTCGGTTGATGAGCCAAAACAATTTTCGTTCTTTCAATTGTGCTCCTTTTAATTTTTTATTTTATATAAGTTTTTCATGTCAAATGGTGGTCCAAGTATTAGCCAAGATATTTGACGGTTATGTTATTTATGAACGTTTGGAAACTGTGTTCCTATTTATCGATAATGTCATTTTTCCACACCACTTATCGATCCATTCGTATATATCCTTTTCTGGCGCGCTTGAGAAAGTTGTGAAGCAAAGAAGGAATATTCATCAGCTTGAAAATATGTGTCACCTGGAAATGTAGCGATTGTAGAGTATGTAATCGGGAAGTCGGAAGTTGATAGATGAGGTATACGAGATAAGAGAATTACGATTAGGAGAGGTCCATGGATACCTCCTTGTGATACACCTGCGTGGATAGGATTGAAATCTAAGGGAGCGTCTTGGTGTTCCACTTGAAAAACGCATTGTGTAGATATGACTAGAAGAGAAGGTAAAACGGATATTGGTAGCAAGTAATTATCATAAATCTCAATTATCTTTAATCTACAGTAAATCTTCCATGCCAGGCTTTATCAAACGCTTGCTGGGTATCAAGGAAAACAGCAAAACTACCTTTTTCTCGTCTATACATTGCGTAAACGTATGAACTACTCTATTAGTTTCTTGAAATGCCGAATGTTCTTCTCTAAATCCATAATGAAAGCCATTAATTCTTCGATGTGAGGCTTCAGACGTTGTTATAAGAATTTTTGCGAAGGTTTTAACAATACTGATAATACAATTTTAAGTCCACCTTCCGTGGCAGGTTTATCTGGTTTTATAAGGTTTTTGCATGTACTTCCATTGACTAAGATGGTGACTATTTCGGGAAATTGCATTAACGATTGAAGTTATAAATGCAAGGTATTTTTCTTGTTCTTGTATTATATTTTCTGCAATAACTTTGCACCCTAGATATTTTGTGATATTATAGTGATTTTTATTGTTTCTGCTATTTCCTGTAAGTTAAAATGTTTGATAAGAAGTGATAGTTGTAGAGGATAATTTAAAAACTCCATTTCTTTATTTTAACGAGCGCTTGCTATTTTCTTTCCCCTGGTTTGAAAGCAGCTACGAAGGTTCTATAAAGCATATTTCTTTCTTCCGCGGTTCGTGTCTAACTACCAACTGTTCGAGTTGAAGGAATGTGTTATTGCTAGTGTATTTATTTTTATTTTCCATAAAGAATAATTTTCTCACGCAGTTTGTGATACGGTCTGAATAATTATTTAAATTCACATTTTTGAATGGTTTTCATTGTCTTGCTGTAGTATTAAATTTTGTTTTGTCTTGCGGCTGTCGTATATTCATAAAGCTTTAATCGTGTCATTTCTGCCTTTTTGTCTTATTTCCCAGGGTATTGTGAATGTTTATCAACATCATTCTTTGGAGGTGTTGATGCCCAAGCTGCAATTTTTGTTGCATCTTTTAAGTGCTGTGCTGCATCTTCAATATCCTCGTCTGTTTTTAAGGCCTTATTTGCAGAAAGTTTGCTGTTTGCAAAGATACTTAATTTTTTGTTGTCTTTACATAACTTTGGTGGTGATGTTTATTGCGTGATGTCCGAATTATTGACTAGCTCTAATGGAGTGTGATCAGATGATTTGACTTCAAATGTGGCTTGCATTATACTCTTCATTACAAAAGAATACACGTAAACAACTTTGGGAATGCTAAAAGGCCAGTATGAAGGTTCACCAAATGAAACGGCGCAAGGTCATTTAATTTATTCACTGATCTGAGGTTTTTATTTCTATAAATGTGTTCTGGGCCTCGTTGCTCGTTTTTAGCATTAAAATCTCCAGCTACTGTGAATCTATTTTCGAGCGATTCCATATTGTTTGAATTTCCTCGGTTCTAAATTTCCTCACAAGTGTTTAATATTATTTCGGATGATTGCTTCTCTTGCTTCGTATTATGTACTACAGTATGACGTGGAGTATTATATATTTTATATATAACAGATTATATATCATAACATATCACAGAAAAAGATCAACAATGAACTATTTAAGATCGAATTTCTACATAAGGAAATGAGACCGGAGAATCACTTTACATATAAAACGCGTTGATTACTTTCATTTAGCGGTAACTATTCAGCAGCAGCTGCGAAGACAAGATCGCAGGAACATGATTGACTAGAATACTGGACCTCCGATTTGCAAAAACAAAAAAAACAAAAAAAAATGCTGCTAACACTATCTCTTTATGAATTAGGTTAAAGTTTTGTCATCACAACTAAAAATGTGTGAAAACAGAATTGGAGAAACATTGATTGATGTAATTACAACAATAACTCAATACTTGTTGGCAAAGCCGTATGACTAAAGGAATTCACTGGGAAGAATGTTCCAATTTCTCAGAAACAAATATTTTCAAAACTGTTTCATCAAGCATTTAGTCGTTTATTTCGCATTGCTTTTAGGAGAGTCATGAGAAAAAAATTGAATTGAAAAGTTTAAGAAAGCCTTACATCAATTGTCATTCTAGAACCAACATCTTCAGCGCGACTCTTCATGTACTAAGTTCTGCATTAGATTGCGACAAAAAAGGTAACGGATGTATTTTATAAATTAACATCATTCCAGCTGACAGAGAGCAAGTGTGCCCTTAGACGTACCTGCAGAATAGAAATACAACAGCCCCGACTCGCAGAGAAGAAAGACGCCGCTACGAGTATCTCTTCATGTGCTAAGTTCCGCCGTAGAGGAGAAGGGCATGAACTTCCGCGCTAGGCGAAATAACAGCGCAGCGGCGGGGCGCGCGGGCGAACGGCGCGCGGCAGCTGTCTCCAGGCGGCGCTGCGCAAGGCGCCAGTAGGAAGGGGGGGGGGGGGGGGGGGCGACGAAAGTTGGTCGTCTTGGGCCGTCTGTGCACGCCGCGACGAGTCCGCGGCGCCCGCAGCGGCGCTCGTGCGGTCGGAGATAGCGCCCAGCCCGTCGGCGCCCCAGCCCCCTCAAGAGCGCTCTTCCACAGAGGCCGCGCAAAGGATGGATCCGGGAGACCCGCCCACTTTTAAATTCACGGTGCGACCTCACGTAACCGATTTTGCCCTCCGGGGCAACGAATTTTAACATTTCACAGTATCTATTACCTGTTTTCGGACGAAGGTGAGAACAGTGTTTCTTGTATCTGCTCTGCATTAGTTATGGTAGACAATGACATTGATCCAAGACAAGTGTTCAGTCGATGATAGTGTTGTTCTCATTGTTTCCAGAATTATTATCTTATGTAATTCGATTTATTTAGTAACACACACTTTATTCCATTGTTTGAAATTTGGTGTGGACCTCCTCCTGAAGAGATCAATTCCGCAGAGGCGGCGCCGAGGATGGGCCTGAGCGACTCGCCCACTTATAACTTAGCTGTGCGACCTCACATAATAAACTTTTCTATCCACGAAAATAAGTTGCAACATTTTGCAGTTTCTACCATTACCTGTTTTCGGGCGAAGATCAGAATATAACATTTCTTGCATTTCCTGTGCATTAGTTACGGTAGGCATGGTAGACAGTGCTGTTCGTAAGCAGGTGTTCACTCCATGAGAGTGTTCTCACAGTTTCTGGAATCAATATTTCTTGCTATTCAATTTCCGTGTAAGACATTTTATTGCATTCTCTACTCTCTGAACAGCTTACTTCTACAGATGCAGCGGCCAGAATGCGCGTGAGCGACTCACCCACATTAAGTTCACGGGGTTACCTCACGTAATCCATTTTGCCATCCGGGCCAATGAGTTTCTACTGTTACCAGTTTTTGGACGAAGATGAGTATATAAAGTTCTTTTTTCTTTCCACTGTGCATTGGTTATCGTAAACGGTGCATGCGCCGATGGTCAACTCCATTATAGTGTTCTCACTGTTTCTGGAATCAATATTTAATGTAATTTAATTTCCTTCTAAGACACATTTTATTTCATTGTTTGGAACTTGGTGTGACGTATCCCCCTCCAGAAGAGCTTACTTTCGCAGAGGCAACGCACACGATGGGCCTGCGGACTTGCACACTTTTTATTTCACAATCTCATGTAACCGATTTTGCCATCCGAGGCATTGAGTTTCTACCATTACCGGTTTCCGGACGAAGATGAGTATATAACGTTCTTTTCTCTTTCCACTGTGCATTAGTTATAGTAGACAGTGCTGTGCCTGAACTGGAGTTAAACTATATGAGAGTGTTTTCACTGTTTATAGAATTATTATTTCACGTAATTCAATTTCCTTGTAAGACACAGTTTATTGCATTGTTTGGAATTTGGTGTAACCTTTCCGACTCTTTGAAGAGCTCACTTCCAGAGGCATTGTCCAGAATTGTTCGAAACGACTCGAGAAATTTAACGTAGGTGAGGGACATCACGTGTCGGATTTTCCCTTCCCAAGTACTGAATTTTAACATTCCACAATATATACATACGAAGTCAGGTATTTGGATAAGATTTTATATTCTTGTAACCTCTACTGTAATTCAGGTTTGTGCTGGTCTACTCGGTCACTTTTAGCATAGCTATATGAGCTCACATATCGGATTTCGCCGTTCAGGGCACTGAATGTTCACATGCGTTTTTCAATAACCAGTATTCGGATGAACCTAAGAAAATATCGTTTTATGTATCCACTTAGCATTAGTAATGATCAACACTGTTGTACTTGTTCTTTTCTAGTATCAATATTTCAAGTAAAAATATTCCTTGTAAACTATTTTATTACGTTCTTTGGAATTTGGTGCAACCTGTCCTGCAATACATAAAGATTCCGGTCGACTTGCCAACTTAGAGGTCGACGCATAAACTCAACTTAGCTGTACGACCTCATGAATAAGATTCTGTCATCCAGGGCACTAATTTCAACATACCATAGTTTCCACCATTACCAGTATTTGGATGAAGATGAGTATAGATCGACTTTGCAGCATTTGAGGTGTTCACTCCATGACGTCCTTCTCTGCAACGTTTCTACTATCAGTACCTCACGTGATTGAATTCCCTTGTAAGACACAATTTATTGCATTGCTTGGAATTTGGTGAAACCTGTCCTGTAATCCAGCATTGTCCTGGTCGATTCGCGCACTCTTAACGCTGTGCAAACTCACGTACCTAACTCTCAAACTGAGGCAATGAGCTTCATTATTTCACTGTTATCAATTTACTTCAAAACATTATGAAGTTGAGTATATATCGTTTTTTGAATCCACTTCGCGTTAGTTAAAATAGACACTGCTGTGCCTACGTTTTTATACTATCAATATTTCACGTAATATTTCGTTGTCAAACACATTTTACAAACAATATTGGGTCTGAAGTGTTCACTCAAGACATTTTATTGCATTGTTCAGAATAATGTGTACCCCCCTCCCACCAAAGACCTCGCATCAGGACAGTTTGTGTCCAGGATGGTTTTGTTCGACTAGGACAATTTTAACTTCGTTGTGCAAGATCACGTATCGGATTGAGCCATCAGGCCGCTGAATGTTCACATGCCAGTTTCAACCGTAACCGAAATTCCTTTGAAGACAGGTGTATATCATTTTTGCACCCACTGTGAATTCGTTATAGCAGACACTGCTGTGCCTGAACTTTTCTATTATCAATATTTCACGTAATAATATTTCATTTTCAAACATTTTATTTTACAAACAATGTGTCTATTGTGACCAGGAGTGTCCTGTTTGGCTTGGACACTTTTCAATTCGTTGTGAAACATCACGTATCGGGTCTTCGGTCTTCTTTTTCATTTTCACATGCCAGTTTCAATCATAACCGGAATTTAGATGAAGACGAATATATATCGCTTTTTGCAACCACCATGCATTAGTTGTGGTCGCGCGAAGCAGTGCTATGCACGAGATTTTCTATTATCAATATATCACGTAATAAAATATCCTTATTGTGGTATCCCCCCAATCAGAGGAGCAGCTTGGGGTGACGCTCCACCGCTCCGCTAGTGGAGGGGCACAACCCCTTCCCCTCCCCTCACCAGGCGGCGAGGGGATAAAACCCCGAATCGGCAGCGACGCGCCCTGTCACGAATGAACTCTCTACCCAGCGCGACATACGTGTACGAGTGCCGAGAAGGATCGACCCGGGAGACACGGCTCCTGGACGGAACGCGGGTTCGCAGGCGGTACCTCCCGCAGGACATTGCTCCCGTCTGTCAAGGGTTCCGCGGCTGCTACTACCGCAGCCACGACGCACCACTGCAACCGCCCGAGATAACAGCCGTTATCAGCAAGTCAGTCGGCTGCCTATGCCGCCGGCTTATCAAGTTTAGCATTGGGGCAAGGACGCTGCCCTGAGAACAATTTTGGTTGTGTTTCTTTTTGTTGAGATGTGAAGTGAAACATTAAAAGTATTTTTAGACTTATGTTTTTTGACTAAACCTGATCCCGCAATCACTACATTGGCGACGAGGATTTACGAACAAGACGTGTGAAGAACAGTAATAAGCGGTGATCATAGTCCAAGACTCAACAGAACAATGACAGAACAAATGGCACAAGTGATAGCAATGCTACAAAGCCAGCATCAAGAACAGATGAAGATACAACGTGAACAAAGTGAACAGATGATCAGGGTGTTAATGAATCAGTTAGAAACATCGAAACAACAAGTTCGACAAGTTCCAGTATTTCCACAGTTTAGGAAAGATCAAGAAGACTGGACGATTTATATAGAACGTTTTGAACAGCATTTAGAAGCACATCAGGTGACAGATGAAGCCCAGCGGCGTGCCCAATTGTTGTCGTGTGTAGGAGAAGATATCTACGTAACTATAAAGAAGATATGTCCGGAGGATCCAAAAACATTAACATTCAGTGAATTGAAACAAAAGCTGGCCGATCATTTCGAAAAGAGAGTGCATGTCGTGACCTCAAGATATAAGTTTTTTCAAACGAAATTGAAACCAGGTCAGACACACGCAGAATGGGTAGCTGAGCTAAAAGGTCTAGCGAAATCATGTAAGTTTAAGTGCGAAAAAAGGGATTGTGCAAATTCCTATGCAAGTAGTATGATACGAGATATGGTGATATTACATACCCCGATAAATAAAGTGCGTATGGAGGCAATTAGAGTAGAAGACCCAGCATTGGAAGAAGTAATGAAGATTGCCACAACATATGAAATGTCGGAAAATCTGGAAACGCAGATGAATACAACAGAAGAAGTCAGCAAGGTGACTACAATGGGGAAAGAACGAGCTGAAAAGAAGTTAAAATCATGCCCGGGTTGTGAGAAGAACCATAAACGCAGTCAGTGTTGGTTTAAGGAAGCAATATGTAGATTCTGTAAAAAAATAGGACATATTCAAAGTGTTTGCTTAAAGAAAAAACTGGCGACAGTCACACAGCGACAGAAACCAAAGAGTGTGAAAGATGGCAACAATAGGTCGGAAGAAATGGAAATAGACCAAATACAGACAGTCAACCTAATTTTAAATCCGTCGGAGGAAACAAAGATGAAATTACAATTGGAAATATTGGGAAGATATATTGAGTTCCAGATCGACACAGGGGCTACAGTGAATATAATAAATCTAACAACATACCAGCAGTTAGGCGCACCGAGATGTGCAAGTAACAACGCAAAGTTAAAATCTTATCAGGGAAACATCATTCCAGTAAAAGGTCAAGTAGAAATGACGTCAAGATATAAAGGAGTGCAACGGAAGTTACGCTTTGTGGTAGTGAACAGACATGACGTGCAAAATATATTTGGGATGGAAGGTATAAACGCTTTTGGTTTTACGCTAGAAGATAATGTTATGTCAGTACAGAATTTAAATAAATATGAAGAGATGGAGGACATCTGTCACGAATTTCCGGAAGTTTTTGCAGAAGGATTAGGGCATTGCACAAATTATAAAGCTCACATAACAATGAAAGAAAACTGCCAACCGAAATTTTGCAAAGCAAGACCAGTACCATTTAATTTACAAGAGCAAGTAAAAGAAGAATTACAACGTTGGGTAGATGAAGGAGTGCTCAAACCAGTCAACGCTTCAGAGTGGGCCACACCATTGGTAATTATAAAAAAACCAAATGGTAAATTAAGACTGTGTGGGGATTTTAAAGTAACATTAAACCCACAAATGTTGATAGATCACTATCCTATGCCTAAACCTGAAGAAATATTTTCCAAATTACAAGGTGAATATTTCACGAAAATAGATCTGTCAGAAGCTTATCTACAGTTGGAGTTAGATGAACAGTCAAAAGAAATTATGGTGATTAATACGAATAATGGATTATATCAATTTCAAAGACTCCCATATGGCATTGCCAGCTCGCCAGCGATATTTCAAAGGTTTCTGCAACAAATTACAGAGAAAGTGCCAAATTGTGCTAATTTTTTGGATGATATCATTGTTACAGGCAAAACGGAAGAGGTCCACAAGCAAAATTTGCGGAGGCTGTTGCAATTGTTAAAAGATAATGGACTCAGATGCAATTTGAAGAAATGTGAATTTTTTAAGACTTCTATAAATTATTTAGGTCACATAGTAGACAAACAGGGAGTCCGACCGACAAAAGAAAACATTGAAGCAATTACAAGAATGCCAGCACCTCAAGACGTGAAACAACTCAGTTCATTCTTAGGTAAAGTAGCTTATTACTCGAAATTTATTAAGAATAGAGCAATGATCACAGCACCATTAGACCAATTACGGAAGAAAAATGTTAAGTTCATATGGTCAACAAAATGTGAAAATGCGTTTCAGAATCTTAAGCGGCAATTAGTCAAGGCAACGACATTGACGCACTATTCGCCAGGGCAACCGCTACTGCTGGCGACTGATGCATCTGAAACGGGTATTGGTGCGGTGATATCAACAATTACGCCAGATGGCGTTGAGGTACCAATCGCATTCGCATCGAAAACGTTAAGTAATTCACAGAGGAATTATGGGCAAATAGAAAGAGAAGCGTTATCAATAATTTATGGGGTAAAGAAATTCCATCAATACCTATATGGGGCGAAATTTACGCTCATTACAGACCATAAACCACTTACGTCATTGTTCAGCCCAAGGAAAGGTATTTCGGAGAGAACTGGGAAGAAACTTAAAAGATGGGCAATTTTTCTGTCTGACTATGATTTTGAGATAATTTACAGGTCAACATCACATCATGGCAACGCGGACGCGCTGTCGAGGCTGCCGGCAGGACCAGACGAGTCATTTGACCAATTGGAGGAAGTTTGCGCCCACATCGATCTCGAGAACAGCGACACACTGTTGCGACTGCCGCTGGATGCAAAAAGGATAGCGCAAGTAACCAGGAAAGACAAACTACTAATACAAGTAAGTGGTTATTTGAATAAAGGTTGGCCAACAAGAAAGTTAAAACATAGTTCAGAAGAGTTAAATCAATTTTTGTTAAAGAAAAACGAGTTATCAATGCAAGAAGGGGTATTACTATACACTTGCGAAGATAATGTAAGAGTTGTAATTCCTAAAACGCTGCAAGCGGAAGTGTTAAAGTTATTGCATGTTGGACATTGGGGTATTACTAGGACAAAAACTATTGCCAGAAGATATGTGTATTGGCCGGGAATGTCAAAAGATATAGAAAACTTGATACGTAGTTGCCATATATGTAGACAGAACCAGGCAAGCCCACCGAAGCATTTTTCGGGCTGGCCAAAAGCCGAGAAACCATGGGAGCGGGTACATATTGATTACGCAGGGCCGTTTTTTGAGTCAATGTGGCTCGTGGTTACGGATGCATTCTCACAGTATCCATACGTGTGTGAAACGCGGACAACAACCACAGAAGCAACAATTCAACTGCTAACGAAGGTGTTTGTAATAGAAGGATTACCGCAACTGTTAGTATCAGATAATGGGGCACAATTTACGTCACACTTATTTGAAAAATTTTGCAAAGAGAATGGCATTCAGCATCTTAGAACGGCGCCGTTCCACCCACAGTCAAACGGGGGAGCAGAGAGATTTGTACGCACATTCAAAAGTACAATGATCAAAGCAATGGCTGATGGAGTTCCTAAAGACAAAGCGTTACAGCAGCTACTAGTAACATACAGAGCAACTCCGATAGGGCAAGAAAAGAAAAGTCCAGCGGAAAGACTTCATGGGAGGCAGCCAAGAACATTACTAGCGTTATTAGTACCCACCAAACGCCCGAAACGTATTGAGAATACCAAGTTTCAAGTTGGGGATAAAGTGTACATAAATCATTCAAAGTATACCCAAAATGGATTCCAGCAATAATTAGAGAGAGTATAGGCTATAAAATGTATCTTGTACAATCAGAAAATGGTATGACAAGGAGGCATGAAAATCAGATAACAAAACGGTGGAATACACATAGAGTGGACGACACACCGCAAAGAAGTAATATTCCTTTTATTTTCAGCCAGCCACAATGCACAAGACAGAGCCAGCCGTCACGCACGAGGCACCAGCTCAGTCGGTAACTTCGCCAGGTGACGCAGCAGGAGCGGGGGTGCGACCAGAGGCTGAGTTATTCTCAGAACCTAGCAGCAGAGACGCCTCACCAGGTCCAGCTCCGCGGCGGTCACGGCGCAATCGTGGGCACCCATATGCCCACAATAAAGCGGGGAGGAATGTGGTATCCCCCCAATCAGAGGAGCAGCTTGGGGTGACGCTCCACCGCTCCGCTAGTGGAGGGGCACAACCCCTTCCCCTCCCCTCACCAGGCGGCGAGGGGATAAAACCCCGAATCGGCAGCGACGCGCCCTGTCACGAATGAACTCTCTACCCAGCGCGACATACGTGTACGAGTGCCGAGAAGGATCGACCCGGGAGACACGGCTCCTGGACGGAACGCGGGTTCGCAGGCGGTACCTCCCGCAGGACATTGCTCCCGTCTGTCAAGGGTTCCGCGGCTGCTACTACCGCAGCCACGACGCACCACTGCAACCGCCCGAGATAACAGCCGTTATCAGCAAGTCAGTCGGCTGCCTATGCCGCCGGCTTATCAAGTTTAGCATTGGGGCAAGGACGCTGCCCTGAGAACAATTTTGGTTGTGTTTCTTTTTGTTGAGATGTGAAGTGAAACATTAAAAGTATTTTTAGACTTATGTTTTTTGACTAAACCTGATCCCGCAATCACTACACTTATCAACACATTTTATTGAATTGTTTGGGATTTCGTGCAACCTGACCTCTCATCACAATGACCCTGGTCGACTCGGACACTTTTAACATCCATGTGCGACCTCACAAAACGGATTCTGCCTTTCGATGCAGTCAATGTTTACATGCTACAATTTCCACCATTACCCATACATGGATGAAGATGAATATCTCTCTCTCTCTCTCTCTCTCTCTCTCTCTCTCTCTCTCTCTCTCTCTTTTTTCATACACTATGAATTTCTAGGGACACTGGTGTGCCCGAGCTGGTACTAACCTTGTAGCAGTTTCTCTCCGCTGCTACCATCAATATTTTACATAATTCAATTTCTTTGTAAGATACATTTTATTGCTTTGCTCGGAATCACTTGCAGAGGCAGCGTCCAGGATAGTACTCGTTGACTCGGGCACATATGACGTTATATTCCGACACATATGGCACTTAATTTTAGTATTCGACAATTTCCATCACTAACGGTACATGAAGATGATAATAAATCCTTTTTCGTTTCCTCTGTGCGTTAGTTATCACAAAAACTGCTGTGCCTGGGCGTGTCTTCATTCATTATTTAACGTAATAAAATTTCCTTGGATATTTTTATCGCATTGTTAGGATTTTGGTATGATGTGTTCTACGTTCCAGAATGGTCCTGGTCAACTAAGAACTTTTAACTTTGCTGTGCGAGCTTAAGTATAGAATTCCATCCAAGGCACTGAGAACGAACACGCCAAAGTTTCTAATCGGTATTTTGAGGAAGATCATATATATTTTCAACCATTGTACAAATGTTACGGTAGACACAGAAATGATGTCCATAGGTAAACACAATTTTTTATGTTTTCTCCACAGTTTCTACTGTATTTTGCTTCATTGGCGGCCGGATGCCGTGAGTTTTATCGTTTCTGACATAATTTTGACGTTGTTTGAAGTTTCCCTAAACCATCCTTACTGTCAATATTTCATGTAAATAGATTTACTCGTAAACAGCATTACATGGCGAATATTTATTTGCGTGAGACATTATGCGTCCCATGTCTGAACTTCTTTTGAAGTCACGTTGGCTGTGGTCACGCCCAGGATCCTCGTAGCTGACTCGCTTTTAGTCTCACCAATCCGGTTCTACCTTTAGAGGCACTGAGTTTGCATATTACAGTTTTTACTAAAAAAATTAGATTTTTTGTCGGTATTTGAATGAAAGTGAGTAGATAACGTTGATTGCATCTACTGTCCGACAGTTACTGTAGACATAACTAAATTCGCACATGGATATAGTCAACTGTCAGCTGAAGTACATCAACGTCACTAGTCTTAATCTACTTAAATTAACTGGCAACTGATAGATCGTACCTAGCGAGGAAATTATTTTCCCTATTAATGGCAATTTTTAGTTTCATCTGGCGGGTGTTCATCTGGAGGTGTACTGTTTTAAAGAGAAATAAAATCGCATGCAATGATAAGAATGACACAGTTGAAGGTTGCACCGCTGGAAATAACATAACGAATTCGCCAGAAAGGAATGAGAAAAAAACGTCTGCAGTGGTAATGATAGCGATGAAAATGTATCAAGAGGAGATAGTAGTAGAAGCAATTAGCGATGATCTTTTGAAGATTTTGTTTAGCTAAAGTGGCATTTGATCAGCAACACAATTGATCAGGGAACGAAAGACAAAGAGAAAGAATGACCTGGCCCGACAATAAGTCATCTCTAAAAATTGGGACCAAATTTTCTTTATCGTTCCCCACAAGAACAATCATCTCAGCTGAGGTCGCTCGATGAGCTGATTTTCACAGCCCATCTCGTACCGCACCAGGCCATTCCCAGCCGCGGGAAGTGCGGCAGAGCAAAGCGGCTGCTGTATCTGCCGGCGCGCGACGCGGGCCCGGAACACGGCGCTGGGCGGCAAGGGTTGGAAGAGGGAAGCGAAAGGAGGGGGCGCGCTGGAAGTGAGCATGGCCGCCCTCGGAAATTAAGTCGCGCGGACGCGCTTAAAGAGTTTAAGGAGGCGACGCGCGGGTTGCATACGCAAGAGCGCGGCGGGTTGGGTCGGGGCAGGGGGGAGCCAACCGGATTACAGGCGGAGTGGTTGGGGTGGAGGGGGTGGGCGGCGCCCGAAGAGCGGCCGGCGTCGCTCCCACCCCCCACCTTCGCCCCCGTTTTAATCTCGCGACCCAGGAGGCGGGGGCGGCGAACAAATTGCCGTATAATTCAGCAGCGCCGAAATTTTAATCTGATGGCAGCGCGCCATGGCACGCGTCGAGAGGAGAAGCGGGGCTGGCGAATGGGAGGATGAGCGGTGACGGGTGTCCGGTAGGGGCACAACGCACATTAGAGCTCACCTAAGGAATACGAAGATTTCGGTCAGTCAGGAACGAGACAGAGCGAGATACCGTATCGATAGGCAAGTGCTGATGCAACCAATTATGCGAAACCCAAGACGACGAAAGAACATATTCCAAAGTGTGTAAGAAATAAAATTGGGAAACGGTAAAACATCTTACAAACTATGTGATTAAACACAATCGTATTAATTTCATCAATCTTCAGCGGTTTACCTCTGACTGACGGCATCATGTTAATTATTTAATTAGCCATGATGTGGTGATTTGGAGCACCGATGCTACTCCAATGTTATATGTGAAGAAAATTCAGGGGAGACATTCTCATATCTTTCACCAAAGATGACGAAGTCTTTCCTCCACGAGACGAGCCAAAGTCAGACTGGGACTGCTCAGCCTGTCGACGATGTGGAGATTTAAAGTTTCGATGATGAAGTCCTGGGTAATGTAAAACTGAAGAATGATCGATTACAAAGGAGAATTAGAGTGATATCATGGTCTCGTTATTTTGATTTATGTGATCATGGATTCAAGATTGACAATTTCATTGGGTTTCACTGAGATTCACTTCCGAAATGATAGCAACCATCTACCTAATACGTCAGACGAAACAACCCACTCAAATAGTTGTAAAAATGTCTGGTTGAGGGCCAATGCCACTAATGGAAAAATATAAACAGTTAATGAAAGAAAGTATTGGAGCACCGCGGCTACTCATATCATATACATAAATGAAGTACACGTCGAACAGCATGTCTTCTGCAGAAGATGAAGTGCCGCCGCCCCTGGCGGCGGGCAGCAGCGCAGGATGACACCCAGACATCGAGGCCGGCGTGTCATTTCAAAAGCTGTGATCGCGACAAACCCAGTGATCCGAGAACTTTCGAACAGGACAACGGGGATGGAATTTTCTTTGGATCAGACCCTATTTCGTTACGAGACTTTCCTTCAATACAACTATAACATCAAAAAATTATTTACCATATACAATTATTTAATTAACAGATTCCAAATATCCGATATAACTATCAGGAACTTTTTACATTAAGCAAGATTAGGAGTACTCATGAAGCCATAATTTGGAGGGAAATTTTCGAACCGATGAATTTTCTTCGAAGCGGGGCATATTTTGTTACACCTTCCTTCAACTATAAATATAAAGTCAAAATATAGTACAACCGATACAGCCATATCCACATTATCCGATATAACCCCTAGAAACTTTTACCTTGACGATAACTGCAAGATCAGGAGTACACCCGAAAGGATCATTCGAAGAGAGAGCTTCGGCACTACTGAGTTGGGAAATCATTGCATTCCTGTGTAATATGTTTCAAAGAGTAAATCAAAACTAGTGGTGCTACAACAGCACATACTTTCCCGTGTTATTGGAAACAGCTACGTATGAATGAAATATTGCACTTTCTGCGTACTAACATCTTAGCTATTATTTGAAAACGTCTAATTCAACCTTGCCGCGACAATCAACCGCTAACAATCACTGTTTCCGTCGCTGTGTTGTCAAAGTTATGTGAATTATACAACAACATAAAAATATAATACAAAAGTATTGTAAACTTGTATTGGAAAAAGAAGCCTGATATCATACAGCTATATCAAGTCACAATAAAACGTACATGTAATTCACAGAAATTCGCGACCATCGAAACGGAATTCCATTGTTGCTTTCCCTCCATTGTCGATACTCCCTCAAAGAGCTAGCAATTTTTATTTCAAATATTTCAAAATAAATAATTTCTAAAAGAGTAATGTATAACAAAAGGTCGAAGGTAAGAAACAAACAAAGAAATAATATACAAAATTGAAAATTCTAATTTATGACGCATCGGGCTGCCTGAAGCGCAGTAAATGTGCAGCAGGCTACTATGTTTGTCACGTAATTACAGAAAAACTACCCGCATTTTCAAAAAATTAAACATGACCTTACTTGAAGATATAGTTTTGATAAATATATTTCATTGAGAAAATCATCTGTCATCTATGGCCGCCCAATTGACATTTTTTAAAATATGTTCTCAATTTTTCGGTTTCCTAACAGTAGAACAAAATGTTAATTTTGGAATATTAAAGAACACAAAAACCTCGTCCTAGATGGCAATTTTCTTTTAGCAATTTGTATCCGTTTTTAAGAAAACGGCTTTTAAGTGATACTAAAAATGCGAAAGGTGAAGGTACCGCACAGTACAATCCAAATAATTCGCATTTATTTGAGAACAGTTTTAAATACTGCCTGAAGCGTATTATACGACCTAAGGGCAATGTCTATGCACATGTTCTACGTGACTATTTTGTATTTTCATGAGAGGAGAGTACTGACATTAAAACTGTGTTAATTTTCAGGTGATCAGGGAGGGTTCACAAAATATCCATGCTACGTTTTAATGTGGTACAACTGAGATTGAGATAAGCGCTGGAACCAGACTGGCCCGCACGTGAGACTCTGCTAGCAACTATGCTAAATATTTTCAGTGACACAATATTTAGGCGAGAGAAGATCATGTTTCATATCAAACCGGATTTCATAAAATTGTTAAAGTATTAAATGCAGATGATGAACGCTTTCAGCAAAGTCGGAATTATCCTTACTTTGTCATTTCAAAAGATCAAAAGTGCCTGAAGGACTCCAGATTTTTGTACGTAATAAAAAATGCCAGAAAAATGAGCAAGAAAGTCCTCCATCGGAAACATTCGTCGCGATCAAGGAAAAGATCGAGGAAAAAAGTTTGCTTACTACATGAGAAGAGCTAATATGCTGTCAGAATTTCATGATCTTGGATAGAACGTGTCAAAATTAATTTGCTATTCAGACGTCTTGACAGATTTTCAAAGGAAGAAAAAATGACAAGCATGGTGAATGGTTCCATCAGAATGATGGAACATGGAATTTGTGCTGTCAAGGTAAGTCAGATATGTTAGCAGAGTACTGCTAGAACTTTAAGAGAGCTTCTTCTGAAAGAGCATACAAACGGAAAAGCTTGAAACGCAGGTTCCTACATTAAAGAATTAACTTATTTTTTGCTTCCCCATGGTAGTTGTGGCATAGAACGACCTCTTTTATATAAAAATTAAACTGTATGAAAGTACGCGAGTGAACTTCTTCCAATAATGAACTTTACGATAAGTGCCTCACGCACACTACATACATACCATGACATTAAAGAGAAGGAAACAAAATATTAAAATTTTGACATATGTCGATTGCAAGAAAAACAGAGCGTCTCGAATAAAACAAACATTAAATCTGAAATCAGCACCCTCAGATTACATAGTAACTTAATAGCAAAGAAACAAAAAAATTATTGAGCAGTATAATCAGTGACAGCGAATGAATGTTAAGTGACTGGCGGAAAGGTGAGCAGTGTCAAAGCGCAGGTAAGTCATTGACGCTCTCTACATGGTGTTGTGCAAAGAAACAACGGAGGCGAATTGCGAAACATCGTAGGGGCGGCACATTCAACCATACCTTCGGGGTCGGACGAACTGCTTAATTGCGCTTCAAGTCCGGAGGTTAAGTTGTTCGGGACAATGAGGGTCCCTGGATGGGTCCGTCAGGGAAACCCCGGATACAAACAGCCAATTGTGATAGGGATAAAAAGCAATGACATTATGACAAAATTACTACGATAAAGGAAAATTACCCTTCATTCAATGACTAATAAACTCTTGTAATATTGAAAAGCGGAGACTGAGCGCAGTCGGAATCTGTGTGTTGCCTTCGATGATAACAGAAGAAGCCAGAAACTAACCTGTTTATTTTCAGGTGCATCGACTGCTATGAACATATCAGGTGTAAGTGTAGTGTATATTATATCTTGGAAGATGGCGATATTCCTCCCTTCTAGAACGAAATATCTATCTTACATGACGGCTTAAGTCCAGCACACGAAACCACAGTGAGATGGGGGCATCGTTGTCGAGCAAGCACCGAAGTACATGATAGTTATGCCTATCACAGAAGATAATTACCTAGTGGGCGTGCAGTCTGTAACTGAATCCCATTCCAATGGAACTCCTCTAATAAAAGCGCATGTAGTAACTGCCAGTGAAAAGTGACGCCGCAGAGCTTTACTCTCTGCGTCTGTCCGTAAGGCGCCTCATTGCAGCCGCTTATACTCGTATACGCAATCATGGAGCAGGAGTGGATGGAGAATCTTCCCTTGCTCTGTACAAAAATGTTATTTTCCATGCACTGATGGTTTAACGTTAAGTGTGAGCAATTGAATCGAGTTTTGTTTAGCAGCAAATAACGGACGAAATACCAATTATCTCTTATTCTCGAGCCTTAAGTAGTGACTTGTGGTGCAACAGAATAGCACCCACTTTCTCGTACAAGTGTTTACAATTTAAAAAATTGCCAGGGCCTTTCGCGGGACCAACCGCTCTTCTTGAACGTAGTGAAGAGCATATTTACTCACCCCGGACATCGCAAATTCTCAACTCAAGTCCTGTACCTCGTGGGGTTTTTCCAGGCCCCACCTCGGTAGTTGTACCTTTGCTCTCGTACAACGCTTGGAATGTCACCCAATCCTCAAACATTACCGAAAAATTCTTGTCTTCTGTGAGATTCAAACCCACAGCCTTAGTGTCCACGCACTTTGGCTCATCTGCTCCGAGCACCCGCCTCTCGATTCCGAATCACTTGACCGCACTAATTGTAAACGTGTTACGGTTTTGTAACGATTTTAGTAAAAAATAGTTGAACTAAAACAAATATTTGTATGCATAATCTCATTCGAGAATGCCTTAGTATTGAGACGAACTCAGATATAGGCCCCAAAAACCAAAATTTGGGATGTTGGTCTACACTCGGGAATTCGAATGTAGTGTGACGGCGAGGTCATGGCATGACGTCAACGATGATTCAAGCGAGACGAATCCACAGCTGAGCAATTTATGATGACAATATAAAAAATTACAAAATGCCATTGGTCACGAAGGCCAAAAGCGAGTGAATCGGCGGACGGAATACTTTTGACCCTTGCGGAATTCAGTCTGGTAAACTTTTTCGTGAAGAGGGAAAGCTGTTAAAAGCTTACTTACATGTAATTCTTTGTTTTTCGTGAGGAGTACACCGACTGTTTAAGTATCTTTTGAAGATGCAAGTCGACACTTCTGCCTCAACGATCTCGGATCGGCGAACTGTTTTTGTTACATCTCGTTCAATAACTGCTAACAAACTCCAGCACGAGCGGCTCCAAAACAACGCTCTCTGAAGAAAGGGGTGAAGTTAAACGGAGCGAGATACGAGTATCTAGAAGAGAGGAGTGGCGAAATCATCGGCCTTGCGCCCAGGGTGTGAAGACAAGTTTCAACGCCGAGGTCGCGGACAGTCTTCGAGGAGGTACCGCCGGCCGACGAGTCGAGTCGACACCCTCACCAAGTAAGCTCTGCGCGGCGAGCCAGCGCGCTCCCGATCGCAGACAAGGTTTCTGGAGGAGAGGGTTCGCTGCCGACATGGAATTGTTCTCGCCAAAAAATTGTGACTACGCCAAAAAAAAAAAGGTTTCAGCGAGGTCCTTCCGCCAATTTCCGATGCAAAAACGTGAGTACCCGTGTAGGAGAAAACAAAAACAATACATATACAAATAAAGTTAATAACAAAGTAAAACCAGAAAATAGAAACTTTAACGAAGTCAGTGGCAAATGATTCAATGTCAGAAAGGAATGAGCCAACTGAAAGAGTTGTGCCATATATTGTAATTTTAAAGGTTGTGTCTCTCACTAAGTGAAAATTATGATGACTGCATAAAAATGTTTTGTTTTTTCTACAATTAAAGCGGTTAATCTTAGACCTGAATTCTTTGGAAGTTGCACCAGCTGGTAGCCTAGAATAGTAGTTATTGGCAATGTAAATGAGGTAAAGCAGGATCGTTTTTGTTTTAGAATCATTATTAATTTGGCTGTGACGTCCACGTCCAGCGTCATTCTTGAACACGTAATTCATGTTCTCACTTGTATTCAAACATTTTATTGTTGCATTATTTGCTTTTTGGGAAGAACATATGATGTTTATGTCACAGAGATTCAACTTTCGATTTTGTAACTGGTCCTAAACTTGCCTATGATCCTTCAAGCCCATATTTCCAAGCAGAGTGCCTGGAATAGAAGTGAACTAAATCAACTCGACAGGTCTGAGAGCGGAGCGGCGGTGAACCGTCGGGTGCTTGAGGTAACACCCACGCTGAGCTGCGCGCACTTAGGGTTAGCGACACCTGATCGGAAGAGTTGTTGAATCCCCAGCGCGCCGCGGGAATTTCGACGGCGCGTTCTGTTACAGTATACATACTGTACGTGGCTTTATAAATTGAATTTATCTGCAACATTCTGGAACTGGTGCAAACAAAGTTATTTTAGCATAAAATATAGCTACAACGAACTTAGTAATCAAGAATTTTCACAAAATTACCAAACAACAAAACATCTAGATCATAATTTTTTACACAATGGCTTTTAATTTACTTTCACATATTTGTTGAGAAATGGTTTCATTAATAAAAAATATAATTTTTTCGAGTTAATTCTATTAAAAAGGAACTTTATCTGGAAGAATGTTACAGAAGAGTGAAACATATTCCTTGCGTACATTTTTATTGAAAAATCAGGAGTTATTGAAAAAATGCGCATATTTTTACCTCATCTTCACATAAATGTTTTGAGTCTTGAGCTATTTTACTGGCAAACGTAGTAATGCGAGAAAACACCGATAATATAAATATACATTTATGTAACTTTTGAAACTTAAAAGAATTCAACTAAATGGCGTTTGTATCATGTTATTCAGTCGAGTTAGCAATACCCGCACAAAAAGTTTCAAGAAAAAATGTGCTATTTTTGGTCAAAAGTACAAATTTTTTTAAATATTGAACACAAATTGACCGAAAACTACTATTTTCAAAAATTATACTTCATATGTATAAATATAACTTCAATATCTATGCACAGCGTTTAGAGGTCTGTGGGTAATACGTCACATAGAGTTTTAACTATTTATGACGTTAAATTAATAGACACAGAATATTAAATTAATAGACAAAGAACCAATTGTGGAGAAAAAATTTTATTCGAAAGCAAAAATCTATCTTCAATAATGTTGTTATATAACGGCATCCATAAAAAATTTAATTTTTATTACTTAAAAAAATTCAGAGTTAACAGTGAAAATTGCACTCGTAGACCTTTATTCGAGGTGTGTTTCACCCTATTATTACAAGAATTTTAATAAGGATTGGATAAACATTTTAGAAACATTTAAAAAGTTCCCAGGGTCTTCCTGTAAATTAAATCCAAAATTCAATGAATTCTTCTCAAATCCACAGGGCATTGATTCGGACCATTTTGATCGAGGAATATTCATTTTGGCAATAATCCTTCGAATAGTTTAGATGCTAGTGTTGTTCAAAGATGGACGGACGTGTAGAAGAAAACAAACACTCTTTTCCATATCAGAGAACCCAAACACTTGTATTGCCGTTGAAATCTTGAAATCAATTTTACGCAGCATATCATAATTTTCCCTTTACCACGTATATTACCTCATATGTACATACGTATAAGAGTACATAAAAGTATGTTTTACGAACTTCATTGACTTTGTATTCGAAGTTAATCCCCTTTTCCTCCAATCCTTTGGCAATCACCGCCACTTCACAATAGGATATCGAAGGTTTATTTAGCTTAAATCATCAAAATATTTCAGATAACTCTTCCAATACTCTTCATTTGCATCATCGTTTTGTCGTTTATCAATTTGGTTCACTATAAACTTGCAAACGGCAACATTGCAATTATTTCGTGTAATGGTTATATCACATACACAGTCACACATAGGAAGAATATTCATATTGTTGTCACATACACTATTATTTTCTTCGTGCAATCACATGAATTATCTGAAAGCCGGTCGCTAAGGCTGATGGGCCCTACCTTCCTCGGATCGAAAGGTCGCCGATTCGCATCCCGCCTCGAGATTGGATGTTTAGGAGTCTTCGTGTTGACCATACGTGTTCTTCGTACAGTTCCCCTTGCAGTTAAAACGATCACAGTGGAAGCTATACGACAAATGGTTAAAAATGTACTTTAAAAAACGTGCTGAAAATGAATAATGCCCAGAATACCAGAGAGGGAGAAGTGGAAAACCCTGCTGCACGGGCAGAAGCAGCGAGGACGGCCAGGGTTGGCTGTTAGCGAGGAAGTAGGCTACGAGCAGGCTCCGCGGCTGTGGCATTGATTATGTAAATTGCCTCCCTTGCATTCCCGGCATAGGGGCATTCGCGCGGTTTCAAAAATAAATTAAAACAAGTGCTTCCAATTTCCTGTGTGCTCACCCCACACCGAACTCAATGACATATCATGCTGTGCAAACGGGGATGCAATCTGGCTTGTGCGATCGTAGTGTTAGAAGTAGCCGCTATTGGAGACTACGACCGCGAACAGAAGGGTGGTCACTAATAAGGCTAACAAGAGGAAAATATATTTTACAAGGCTCTGTGAAAAAGGGCTATGTTTTTTCACCGTGGAAATTCTGAGTTTCTTCCGACCCTCAAATGTTTGCAATCTAGCAATGGGGTACGATCGAAAATCCTAATATATTCTTAGCGTAGATGCATTTATTCCTGAATTTAACAAGATACTAACAAATCAAAATGGCTGGAACAACCGACCTGAAATATTCAACTTTCACAGACAATTAATGAAATTATTAAGTTCAATATTGTATTCAAAGATATAGGGATAAAATGAAATATTTCTACATGTTCGTAGTTGTAATTTTCTATTTTTCAATGATTAAACTCTCCAGAAAGAAAACGTTCCGGAATGTATTCTGACAACTGAAAAAATTATTAAGCTTTACTCGCAGCAACGAGGGTACAGATAATTGGTCGTTGAGGATCCCAGTAACTGAATTCAGTAAGGGCCGACCGTTGCGGGAGTGGGCGGGAGACGCCGAATGGTTCATGGAGACGTTCATTAGGAGACACAATGATCGTATCACAAGATTAACAATAGAAAAGTATCGTGCCATCACGGAAGCAATCAATGAAGATGAAGTCCATGTCATTATCAGTAGCGGACATAAGCATGGGTGGTTGCAATAAAGAAATACGAGATGCCAGGTACGGTTGATTCAGTTATAATGACTTGTAAACCAAGATGCCGTCAGCAGCGACGGGGGCTGTAGCAAGGCGGATTAGCCAAGGGCGAGGATCCCCGGGAACCCAGTCAGCAACGGGGCCGTTAGGCACATTACGGGTTACAAAAATAATACGAGATGCCAGGTACTGATGAGTACGTAATA
>JAHLJT010009419.1:92596852-92720549 GCA_031308135.1 Acheta domesticus
TTCCTGATTTCCTCATTGTCCGTCAATGTCATTCTTTAGCTATGACGCCAAAATATCTATTTCCATTTTTGTAATTTAATTTTCATCACTTTTTATATAACCCTAACTTCAGTCCCAAATGGTCTAACTCCCACATGCACGATACAGGATAGGTTAAAAAATGTCTTGAACCGTTTCTTGACCCGACCAGGGTAGACAAAATCTTTAAAGTGGGTGCACCTTCGGTTTAACTCGAAGAGTCTCGGGTTCGAGTTGCACTTTGGACATGATTGTTTCGTGAAAGCGTAGGCTTCCTTCGCCGGAATCAGTATCCACTTCTGACCGGAAGCTTCCTATTGCACAATTTCAAATGTTTCGGGCGTCATGCTGCAGCCTTCCTCAGGGCGAAATGCGAAAGGTCGCAGCACAGCGACTGAAATGATTATTTATGGCGAGGACGCGGCATCTTACGGACAGCCAAGTAGATAACGGTTGTTTATTTATGTTCTGAAATGGTGGAGCTCTCCCGACTACCATGTGGCACACCTTCCAACACTCGTCTTTCCAAACCCGGCCGTCTGGTTAAAGAGCGTGCTTGAAGCGTCTGCACTCACGTACGCGTTACAGATACGATTGTCAGATATGCTCGAAACAAAAATCATATCTAGTTGCCAATTTCAGGTTTTAAGGCCACCGTTCTTCACCCATTATATTTACGTGACCATCATTTGAGACAATTTAAGTTCAATTTTATCGACAAAAATCATAAAGCTTTTTAATTTTTTATTAGCTCGTAAAAATTGCAGAAAATGAAACAAAAAAGTGTGCAATCTACTTTTTTATATATTTGGCATTGGATACTACTGCTTTTAATAAAGGTTTATTACTTGAAATGGTATCTTTGAATTCAGTGTAACTATAGTTTATATTGAAGAAAACGCACAAACGGTTTACAATGTTTACGCCGAGATGATTTCTTTCGCCAATCCATACATTTCCCATGATAAAGATTCGTTCCACACAAGATTTGAATACAGAAATACATCAGACACACTGCACAATTTTCAAAGTTAGACTTTTTGAGTTAATATCTAGCGGTAGGTATTACACAAAATTTCTTTAAAACCGGACAATCTCTTGTCCGGTTTAACAAGTTTCACTAGACAGGGGTGAAGAAAACCGGACTGTCCGATCGAAAACCGAACATCTGGCAATCATAGTTCCAGTCGCGCTACGGGTTTACCCGTTTACGTGGTAAATCCAACGTAAACAATTGCCATAGAATAATATGACATTGAAGGACTCCCTCATCCACCTAAAGTATGTCACCTGCCAAATCCCCTTTCTTTCGCACTCCAGACATAACTAGGACTCTCCCCCAAAACCGGCTATTCGCTACCGAAAAAGGACTACGAGATAAGGACTAAGCAGCTTGCGGTCCTTCTAATTCTTATCTGCGTGCACTAGGCGCGTTACGAATGCTATAATATTTACTTTGAACACGCTTCACAACACGTTTGCAGTTCATAAAACTAAGGCGAAACAAGCGCAGATCACGCTCTGCTACGTTCAAACACGTTTTTGCATGTTTTCTCGCCGGAAAGTATTTCCTTGTATCTCTGTTTCTTCCAGATGTATAAGTTGTCTCCTGCCTGAGGTTTTGTTTCCTGGCGTACTTAGCTTCGTATACGTCAATGACATTTTACTTATTGCCTTATTTTACGTGGCGAGTCTCGGGCCTGTTCTTACGTCTGATGACGCAAATTTCGCTACCTTGAGCGGAAAAAGAAGGTATCATTTCGGGCAATGAAACAGGCGATTTGAATGAACCTCAGAGTCTTCTTTTAGGTATGAGGATCTTTTACATACACTAAATCTACAATGTGAGACAGACAGCGTTACTTCCCCTCCAAAGGAAGGCGTACAAAGGATGTTTCTCCCTTAAATATCGACGGCTTCGTTGGGGTTTGAACACACAAACGTGGGTATAGAACTACGTTAACTTGAGCACAACAGCACGATACGCTAATCTTTAAACCACGAAACCCGCATTTTTTGCAGTTTTCTGAATTTTACCCGTCTCCGGATACACATACTCAACCGTTTCCTTCGCGAATATTTTAGTAACTCTCAATTTTTCTCGTTGGTTTTTGGCGTTCTGGAAATTTTCCCTAGCATACGTGTAAACAGACGCTGCGTCATGAATCAAACCTTTAATTTTCAAGGTAATTGGGTCCCCGTTGCTCTAACCTGCTAATACCACCTAAATTTCCACATCGTACTAAAAAATGCGTACTTTGAATTTGAACTATCCACGGTTTCTTACTCCCAGTCGACACTTGTGCCGAAACCAGTACGTCCTTTATTGAAGCCCATCGTCGCCTTCGCAAAGCAATGTATAAATGGAACAAGAACAAATTATGAAAAAAACTACGTGCTACAACAGTCGTGCATTCATCAGCAACGATTATGAATTAATACTCTACCACTTTAATACCGATTTTCGGGTATAAAATTGCGTCCGTAATCCTGATGTGTGAACGTAGTTACATCTTAAAGGAACCATTATCTAGTAATTTGGAATATTCGGGATCCTATTGTAGAGGTGATTATAAATATTTTCGAAGAATAGAAGGAGAAAAAAATAAAAATACACAAAGATTTTAATATGGAGAGTAATTTAAGCAATAAACAAAATAAAGATATCAATAGAAAGATTGAGGGCTTTGCGAATCAATCAACTGTTCAAACGAAGTATTACAATGAGACACAATTCATTGAAAACATTTAAGAACCTTTTTTTTCTCAGGTAATACGATCGATTTTAATGATTCGTTTTTCACAACACAAACATCTGCTTTTAAGGTCAATTATACACTCAGCGTAGATAATGTAGTTTGCTATCAGTGTATACCTAAAAATGATTCAAAGAAAATAAAATTAAACGCTTTTTAGCTACAGTTAGAGTATTTTGAATTCTATTCCTGCAATTTTTATAAACATGAGTCATCCACCAATATTTTCTAAATATCTCAGGTTATTGCATTATTACGTTTAAGAGGGCGTCCTCTTGTATGAGTGATTACAATTGTTTACAATTTAGTCTCATTCAAAATGCATTACAAGTAATGTATGGTACATAATGCAAGCTAAAATTATAACATACGTGACATAACTTATTTACATTACAAAATCTCAAAAAATTACAATTACGACACATTGATCGTATCACAATATAAAAAAATTATTCGGAGCAATTCTGAGGGGAAGGCATTTCAAAACAAAATCTAGATTCAAGAAAAATCCTTAAAAACTATGGGAAGCGTGTGGAATTAAATTACTCTTTTCGCATTAAATATTTTCTGGTTCGACATCTGATGGATATATTTTGAATATTGGAAGTCATGAAAAATTCGAAGGAAATTAATCGCTTAATTTTCTTCGAAGATACGTTCAAAGTAGTAGAACAGCAACCATTACTGAGTATACAATCTGATGGGCACCACAAGAGATTTACGTCTAAGAGGACGGAAGGGAGATACGACGATAACTTCTCAGGAACACTGGAACAAATGCTGTTATCCATAACGAAATATCATATCATAATTTAAAGAATGGACTCTTCCTGAAAATTCTATTACATTTTTGCTGGTACGACGCTTCCCAATATTACCTCACTTGCTCAGAGCCGTGCAGAATCTACAAGTAAATGTGAATGAGAGGGAAAGAGAGCGACAAAGACAGAGACACAAGGACAGGGCGAGGGAGGGAGGGAGGGAGAGACATTGAGAAACATTGATGGGAGGGAAAAGAGGGAGATGAAGGGTAGAACAACATTTGCCGGGATTTCCTAGTGTACATAGTATAGGGAAAGTTAAAATTCAAGGCTAATTCGGATTGCATTCTCCGTGGAACAGTGGTTAGCACCGCGCTAAAACTGAACGGCCCGCGTATGCCAGCAAAACGAACAAATAAGTGCAAATAAATCGCTTTTCCTCTCGCCCAGACCAGGAAAAAAACTGACAATTTATTCATTACTCAATGATTCTTTCATGGAAATATACTAATAGTCGTAAATACGTCTCGTTTCAAAATGTTCCCTTGATGCTCTCCCAAAATCACTCAAGCTATATTTGCAACCTCAACACTCATGTTTGCCATTACACCTCGCAAAGTGACTGGGTAGAATAAATTTAAGAATATCACTCGTAGGATAGATCGTTACAAATACAATGAATCGATTGAGAAATATACATAATGCATTATATTCTGTACTCGATTATCATAACTCTTCTCACAAAGAGGCATTCAGTAAATAAATGAAAGAAAATAAATTATGTTTTATACATGATATAGCCAATTTAAGTAATATGGGGTGAGACAGCGATGGATATTATTATGGTGAAATAAATGCATCTGTTGTGTTAGTGTAAACCAAAATATGGGAATAAAAGGATTCTCGAAACGTCGCGTTAATACAAATGGAAAATATAAAATTACACAATTCGATTGCTGATATTTTTATTTGGTTGATGTTTTCCCATCAATTTGCATTGTCATAAAAAAGTAGGATTTTAACGACAATCAATAAGAAGAAGAAAGTTTAAGAAGAAAATTGTTCTCCATTTTTATTTTACGAATATTTCATTGTATCTTTTTTACATTTGCCAGAAATATTTGCGAATGAAATATTGTTTGTAGGAGTTTAGTTTTTACTCATACCTCAAGCTAATAAACTATGGAAAGATGTTGATTTCCACACGAGTAGATCAACTTATTTTCAATTCACGTAACTGCATATTTCTAATGAAAGATACAGTAAAAATCACTCACAAAATTTTTTCTCAAAATTTGGAGTTTCATATTTTATCTCATTTTAGACGTACAACGACGTAATCATACATATTACAGATGATTGTCTTAATCGATACTCATTTAAAGGGTCAATTATATCTGATATCGAATGCTCTCATTTCGTACAGAAACCACGTCGTTATCGAAAGAAAAGTTCCAAGATAAAAAAGGTGTTGTCAGCCTATATACAGTATGCTAATCGTGGAATTTTTCGTGCATTCATAAAGATGTCATAATAAACTGAAAATTTTTAAAACTGTTGCTGAGATTATAGTTACCGATGAGTGTACAAATTTGTGTCACTCAGTATTTTTCACCAAAAACAGAAATTTACGAATCTTGAAACAAAAATACTGCATACCATGAGGGAAAATTCGTTTCTGTTTAAGTTATAAGTAAAAAAAACTCGATCAAAGTTGGCACGCAGATATAAATACATAATTTACAAGTGAATCACCCTCCTGCTACTCGAAAATCAAATCAAACTAGATTCACATTTTTTTATAAATTATGCCTACATTTAGAAATGAAAAACGCCATGTCAGGATAATTGTCCATAAGAAAAGTCTTCAGAATCCAATTTGATGACTATGACCAAAATATAATCATATGTAGTCTAAACAAGATTGTTGGATGATACCTGAAGTTGCTTCAACTTCAACATTTTGCATACATTGTGTGTTAAGTTAAATCAAGGTCCTCCTTCACAGAGGGATATTAACGAGAATAATTGAGAGAATAATTATTAGATGAAAGAGAATTTTACCATAAGCTTCCAGTTATGTAAGATTGTAGTTATGTAGATTAATTATATTATGTATAATGTAGTTATGTATAATGTAAATAGTACATGTCATGCAATATTCTGACAACTGCAACTAATACATTTAAACATTAATCTAAAATCAGAAACATGATATGAATGTTGGTGATGAACGCAAACAAGTAAGAAAGCACATTTGACTTGAAAATTTGCATTCAAACAGAAAAGATAATCTTAATTTAATCAATAATATAATGTGCTAAACCGCCGCACCGCATTATTCAAATTAAGCATTTTGCAAATTGAAAAAATTAAACTCACGTTTATTGTTGGTAAATCATCGTGGGTGTTCAAAAGTCTCTTGCATAATCATCGACAGAACTGCTGCGGATATGCAATTACAGCAATGACGATTGTGAAAAGCGGTCATACTTTTCTTTTTATCCTCTGCTCCGTGCACTGTCAATAGCTAAAGCTCAGAATCAGAACCTTGGCAAATTCACAAACTAATTTTCGCAGACCACGCAACAGACATTCGACAATTCTATTTTCTGTTAATTTTTGCTTGCGCAACTAGCTATGTCGCTACAGAAAAACCAGGCATATCCATCTATCTAAAATGCCCCAGTACATGAAAGCTCGAAAAATTGGCTCTTTAACAGAGTACTTAAAAAGGAAGAAGAAGAAAATCACTACTTACACACCTAGGCTAGTACAGTAGCGAGAGTACAGCGTTCTGTAAGAACCTAGTGACAAAATCGAACATTGGCTTAAAGCAAGCCATAATTTGGATAACAAAAGGTCACTCAAAGCCGACCTATCATTTCCCGATCGTTGAAATTTAATTTGTGATCCGAATACTGAAACATTACAGTTGATTTCAGAAAAGAATGCATCTCGTCACATTTATTTCACAAGCCGTTTTGCGATGCCCTGGCGTGTGCAGCTGACATTTTCAGAATGTCGTTAAAAACGCAAATATCAGAAAATCAAAACAAGAGACTTAAGTACAGAAATTTGCAAAGTTCAAAGCTTTTAGACACGATTTTTCGTTTCCGAAACTTCTTCCTATTAAATTCTCAAAATTATCGGTAAAGTAAAAAATAAATATTAGGCCGGTTAAGATGAATTTTCAAATTGTTGATTAAAGACTAGTGAGTCTGCCATAATAGACTCGCCCTTTACTCACTTATTTAATGCATCCTTATGCACGGGAACGATTCCAAATACTTTCAAAACAGCTAAGATCAAGGCGCTTTTCAAAAAAGGCAACAAAAATGAAATTCAAAATGATCGGCTGATTTCGCTTTTGTCAAAAAAATTACACTTTATTTTGCGAACAAATGGCACAAACTGCGTTATCGCGCAGTGGCTTATCATTTGACACATCGATTGGCAATATTTTTTCAACAGCGATCATAGACAGATGTGTAGTGTAAAGTTTCACACTCTTGAACTAGGTGGTCCTGAAATTGAAGGGGTATTAATACGTACCTCTCAATCTGACTCTAAGAAAGTACTCTTCGATTTCGCTTCTGAACACGGGTCAGAGACCATTGAAGAGGACTATACTATCCACAGATGAACAACAACAGAGAAGATTTTGAAAGTGAACAATACGAAATCCATGATCACGTAGTGCAAAGAGACAAGGACATTCCATAATGTAATTTGTAATGAACTTCATAATGTATATTGTGTTATATGTTGGCCCTACTTATACTATTCTTTTTTGTATGCGACAATAACATGTGCTACGGAACCGTAACGGAACACAGGAAAACACAATGCTCCTTAAATTGATCTTCTGCACCGTATTCATGGCCCATTCCTACGACAATTTCTAATAGCAATCGACGTCACAATGAAGAAAATAATTCTAACCACACGACGAGCAACTCATCTCAACCTGTGGGAGTGTGTCATGTCGGACAGACTTACGAGTCTCAGGGCATCAATCGATATCACTTCAGGGATTCTGCCCGGGAGGACTTGGGTTCGCGTCCCCATCAACATGCTCTCGAGCATCCATGTACTTGTCTAACGTCTTCGTTATAACAAATCTGTCGATGCCTGTAACAACCATTCGATACAGAGACTAATACTGTTTGCAACTGCGCTATAAATGTTGGAAGGACTATCGACACTAGCTACACAGCTAGTTGGAATACTGTTGCTGTCTGGATGAGAATTATAGCGGCCGGTTTCTCTGCAGTTTTCCGTGGTTTCTCCGATCAGTACACACGACTGTCGCAAAAGTACCCTAACAAATGGGGCACGGACCGCGCGCGATCTTTTCTTCCCCTTTCTTGTCCTATCCTGACACTTACTTGCACTACACTCCCACGTATGCCTGGAGGTTAGAATGTTGCTCTAGAGGCTGGAAATCCCTGGTTGGAGAAAACGGCGGGGAAGATCACCGTCTCCTTCCGCTATAAAATATGCCCTTCATCAACGGAACTGATGACCTTAACAGTTGACGCTTTCGGAATCCCTAATGAATAAAACCTTCGTGTTCAAACCCCGACGGTGGCGGATATTAGGAACTGGACGAATTCATGTACTGCTTGGAGGTCAATCCGAGCAATCAAAAGTTCTGAATGGTAGTTGTTCGTAGCCTCTCTCATCAATTTCAGGCGAATGCTCGTGCAACGCCCTACCACGATTAATCTTTTCCCTTTCGCACACTACAACACATGTCGAGAGAGCAAACGAATCATAAATGTTCCTCCTCGTTTGGGACGGAATTTGTACCGAGATATTCGCAAACCCACGAGGTCGAGCCGGATCTCACTATCTAATGAGGAAATCACAATCCGTGAAAAAAACACGCACTTCATTTACGAGAGTAAAAACCACAGTAGTTTGCACGCCCGTGAACAGGAAATTTGCAACAATCTCCATAAAGAATAATGCATTGTCTTTCTAATATTATTTTTTTTAAACAACAAAGGATCATTTATACCAATATCCTGTGTCACAAAGATAACGAAAATCGCTCCGTGGTCGATCGATTGTTCCCTCTCCAGGCTTCAGAGATGTGATCCCACCTCCGCATGCCTATCGCCTCCATTAAGGTCTTTGTCTTGATCCGCGGTCTTTCGCCGGCGGAAGGGAGCAGGGCGTGAGCCTCCCCTCCTCGGGGTATCGTCTTCGCTGGAAGGAAGTGGCAGCGGCAGCGGGCATCGATCCAGACGCCGCGCCGCGCCGTCACGAACAGTGGGCCTCACAACGCCTCGAAGGCCGCGCAAAAACTAAGGAATCAGTGCATATCCTCAAAAAGAGAACATTTATGGAGTAATACATCCTCTGCGAGATGAAACTGTTGTTTAGGGCAAGTTAGTGCAATTTTTAACAAAAGTCGCTAGCATAACCAGAATGATCAAAACACAAAACGAAAAGATCTTGAAAGAAAATTAGCAAGAGTAAGTAGGAATGAAGCCTTTTGCAACGTCTTTATTCAGTGTATAAAAGTGAAAAAGATGTCCTGGAATTAGGCTACGTGACAATCAACATTAAAAGATAAACATGTTTTTGAAAAAAATGCCGTTTATAATATTTATTTTTTATTAAGTTCAATATTTTTGAAAAATGGTAGATGATGTGTTGTGCCAAAGTTGGTTTACTTTGGGCTACCGAAGACCTTATCCGGTGGTGCGTCTGAAGTGGCGACGGTGGCGCAGGGTGGGGACCAGACAAAGTGCGGTCAGAGGAACTGATAACTTTCGTGAAAGCAAAAGTCGCTACCTTGCAAGACTCTTTAGTGGAGAGTGTTACCGAATTATCCAAATTCGTCAAAAGCTATACGAATTTACGAACTATTCCAACAGAAAATCCCATAGGTATGTTAATGTAAACATAGCTCCAGAAGATAGAAGGAAGCAGTTCCATTTTATTAAAGGAATTTCTAGATAAGAATTTCTAAAGAAAACATCTCGTCTGTGCAGAAGATGTTGAAGGATGACCCACGCTGCACTTACCAGCAGATACAGAAGACTTAGGGTATTGTCCCTCCGCAATTCGTGTCATGAATTTTGCATGAAAACCTTGGTCATAGGAAGGTCTGCAGCCGATGGACCCAACATCGTTTGTCTCAGGAACTAAAGGAAGTCGTGTGAACTGGTGTAAAGAAATGTTGCCAAAGTTTGAAGAAGGACTTTCAAAGAATATTTTTGATATAGGAACCTGACCCCGGAACCAGACAGCAATCCAGACAGCGATCTGGATCTTTCCTGACGAGAAAGCAACAAAACCAAGGGATCGCAGAAAATTGGAAAGAAAATGGTTTGTTCCTGCTTTTCAGTCAGTGGTCGTGTAGCAACACTTGCAATTGCGGAACAGTGAGAGCACACTGCTACACAACTGTTTGTCTCTCAAAAGTCTTTGAGAGCATTCAGAAGAGACGACGAAAGAGAAAGTCGACGATCTGCTTTTGCATCATGACAACGCGCCAGCTCACACAACTCAAAAAGCCAAAGAATTTGTATCAGAAAATCATGTCAGACTTCTACAGCACCCCTACATTTCAGACCTGGTCCCCTGCAACTTGTTATTTCCAAAAGCTAAAGAAATAATCAGAGGAAGTCAGTTGAGGCCACAGAACACGCAGTGGCAGCCTACGAAGCATTTCTAAAAGAGCGTGCGACAGAACAATGGCGAGTTGCATTTCAAAAATGGTTTCAGGGGATGACCCGCTGTAAAGACGCCGGGGGGGGGGGTATAAAGGTAAGCATCAGTTTTCTCTTCTTTAAACTTACTACTTACTTTTCCGGAAACTTTTGGAGAGCCCCTCGTACTACGCTGACGTACTAGCAGCTCTCGTTGGTCTCCTCTCGAACTCTATTAGAAACTCTTACCTAATATTATGAATATACAGTTGTTCATAAACTACTGTATCACTTTTGTTAATTTATTGCACAAAATCTGTAAACGATATAGCTTTCATAAGCATGTATAATAAAAAGAAGGACGCAAATATTTTTTTATGCTACAGCAAATGCTTGTAGTTCCCGGATTCGTCATAGTTTCGGCATTTGTTTTAAAGAAAACGACTTCTGACGAAAAGGGTGCTTTCTGTTTGCTGGAATTGTACAAAACCGCGATTGCTACGGATGTGCAACGAAAGTTGAGAACTTAGTATAGCAAAGAAGCACCAACCAGGAAGTCTATTTACGTCTGACATGACAAATCGGAGTACAGGTTGCTTGTGTCCTAGGTTGCCGTTCTAGATTCAGTGGAGAGAACGTTCCTATTCGAGCAGGACGGGGCCTAACCTCATTATCATAAGATATTCGTGAATTTCTCAAAAGCGAGATACCTCAACAGTGAATCGGATGATCAGGGAATACGAATAACTATTTTGAAGTATTGGTTCCTAGATTCCCGGATATCACTCCTTGTGACTTCATAAGGGGATACCTCAAAGATTGTGAATATGTGCCACCTTTACCACATAATCTACAGAAACTCACGCTTAGGATTGAAGAAGCTGCCTCTACTGTAACTGAGGATATGCTCCAAAGACTATGACAGGAGTTGTCTTTGGCATACACAATTCTGAACTTTCGTTGCACATCTGTAACACACTCATTTTTCTAAAATTGCAGCACCCAGAAAGAACGCTCATTATCAGGAATCGGCCATTTTTACAAAACGTCAACTACGGCGAATCTGGGAACAAGAAGCATTTACTGTAACACCCACCCTCCCAAAAGAAAACTACTTGAGTTTCTCTTTTTTAAATGACACACATATAACAGATGTATCGTTTACAGTTTTTGTGCAATAAAACAACTCTGTTACCGGACTTTATGAACACCCTGAATTAGAAAAGGAAGAATAAAAGAACATTAAAACTACTTTGACTGGAATTGTACTTTTTCACTTGCGATATTCATAAACAGAAATTTCAATAACGTGTTTTAGATCTTCTATGAGCCTGCACCATTATCAGCCGATGTCACTTTGCAAAAGATCACCGCGTTCTACGTGCATGACATGGTACTACAAAGGACAAAATCGGAGCGAGCTCTATTGTTATTTCTAGCAAAATCAATCAACTGCTGTGCGAGCGCATTTTAAAAGATGTGTTGTGGCAGTAGCACTTCTTGAGGAATATATTTATTGTTTTATAAAAAACGGCAGGTCACAATGTGGAGCATTCTGATGGACGATAATGAAATCTTGACCTTCTTTTAGAAGAACAAATTATAGACACGTTCGAGATATATCTGCAAAGAACAATGAACAAAAGAGACCAGTAAAGGCCTGAAATTAGTACAAACAAATATATTTGGACAGTATGGTGACAGGAGCAAAGAAACTTGCATACCAAAAGAAAGTATATGCATTTTACAATTTCTTTCGTTATTATTTGAAATGGCAGTGTTAGTTTTCTTCTAGATGCACTAAGATATATCCTGGATTTGACGCTCCGACATTACAAAGTAAACCATTGTATCAAGTCGTGTCCAATGATGTGGAAAAACACACAATTGATTTCAATAATGTTCTTCTATTTTAGGATACACAAAAGGGAACATAAAATAAAAAAATAATAGTACGAGACAGTTATTTCCGCGATGGAAATAACTCATTTTAATACTTTTATAACACTAATTCATAAATGTCTTTGTTAAACACAACTAACCGATAACATTGTTTATCAAATATTGATATCTACATATAAATCAAATACGTTTCCATATATTTAGAACACATTTCACTAACATTTCAGGATTTAAAGCCTGCGCTTACAATCCCACAGGTATAACAAAATATCAAGGAATATAATCAAGGAATCGGAAAATTTCATTCGAAAAAAGACCGTGAAATGATTGTTTTTGAAGATTGAGAATGAAAATTCTTTTCATGAGACCGATAGGTAAAGAAAACTCCGACATATGCATGAAACAAACATTGCGGTCACGAATTATAAACATATTCTTCTACGATTTCAAGCTTATACTACGAATCATGGTATATCGTCTCGTCATCCTGGCATTAAGAAAACAAAGCGTAATTTTTGTGAATGATTGTCGAACAAAAAGCCATGTTCTGGAAATAAGTAAAAATATATTTTAGAAAAGTAACTGCATTGTACTTTCAACTACTTTAATGTGAACGGTGATAGCGATATCGTCACTTCACAGAAATGGGTGGACTATGTTTACGCTTGTGATTAAATCGTTACGCTATAGCAACCTGCCTACGAAAGATGTCGAGGACGTGAGAGAGAATTTATTTATTATACTTACGTCAAAAACAGTTTAAAACTGTGTGTTTTTTAAAATTTATTTACTTATTGTTGAAAATTTACATAGTTCAGTAATTAATTACTTTTTCATATGCATTTTGTTGGCTTATAACTATTCTTATTCTAACTTATTTACTAAACTAACTACTATTTGAAGTAGGGGACTCTAGAGCACCTACTATTTTGGCTACTGTGTGGAGAAAATATTTAAAAATGCTTCTAGTGGGAATTTGTTTTTTAATACGGGTTGGGAAATAATTGACTGATGCTAGGTTATAGTGGGCGGTTTGGGGTATTGAGTTTATATTTGAAAAGAAATTATTAGAGAGGTGGGATATGTGATAGGTAATAGGTGGTCGATTCAATTCTTTGTGGAGTTGTCTATTTGATATGAACCAGGGAGCATTTGTTGCTATTCGGAGGACTTTGTTTTGCATCACTTGAATTCTATTAATGTTTGTTGGTGTGACATTTATCCATATTGGGCACGCATAGAGCATGAGCTGTCTGATTATTGTTTGATATAAGGCTATTGCATTGTTTAATGATAGTTTACTTTTATTATTGAGTAAGGGCTTTAGTTTGATTAACTTTATTTTAGTGAGTTATATCTTTTCGGTTATGTGGGTTTTCCAATTTAGACTGGTGTCGAAATTTAGGCCAAGGTATTTGATAGTTTCGTTTTGTGGGATCCATGGGATTGTGTTATTATTGATATGGAGTGGGGCGGGGGTGGAGAATGGCCTGAGTGAGAAGATTTTTGTTGCTGATTTGGTCGGGTTAAGCTTTATTTTCCATTTAATGGACCAGTCTTCCATTTTATTTAAATGTTGTTGGATTTTGTTTCTGATGAGGTAGGTTGAGTAGCTGGACTTATAGATTACTGTATCATCTGCGAATTGTGCTGTGTGTGTGTCTGATGTAGTGGGTATGTCTGCTGTATAAAGGTTGAAAAGAGTAGGCGATAAGGGTGATCCTTGAGGCAGTCCTGCTATTATTTTACGCGGGTTAGAGATGTGGTTTTCAAACATTACCGTGAAAGTTCTGTCTGTGATGAAGTTTTTATGACTTTTATTAGATAGTTGGGTGTCCCTATTGATTGGAGCTTGTAAATCAATCCTGGGTGCCATACTCTGTCAAATGCTTTTGACAATGAATGTGGCTATTGTGTGTTTTTTCTCTTGGAAAGCTGTGTGAATGTGTTCGGAAAGTCTGAGCAACTGATGTGAAGTAGACACTTGCTGGTGAATCCAGACTGGTGCATGGGTATTGATTTGGTTTTATTCAGATGGGCATTTAATCTTTTGAGTATTAGTTTTTCAAGTATTTTTGAAAATGATGGGAGAAGGCTAATTGGTCTATAGTTTTCGACAATACTTTGATTTTGTTTGGCTTTGCTATGGGAATTATATATGAATTTTTCCAGATTATTGGGCAGTAACTTGTTCTGAGTATAGAATTATATGTTGTTTAGGAAGGCTAATACTTAGGCTGAGTAGACCGCGAGAATCTCCGAAGTTCACGAAAGCGACTGCTGATACCGAAGTGCTCGGCTCGGCGGTCGGAACGAGGAAAGAAAGAAAGAAAAGAAGAAAAAAAGAAAAAGAGAAAAAAACAACAACTGTGTGTGACGAGCTATGGGGAAAAGTGACAACAAAAATAGAAGAGGCACTGAGGATGCGGAGGATATGAGTGATGTGTGGTGAGGAGGGGAAGTGAGGCGTTGCAAAAGAGATTTTTTCTTTCACTGCGACGCCATACTAAAGCCTCACACTTACGGATGTTAAACACTTTAACATCATGAACTCAAAGTCTACAGAAAAAAAACTGTCTGCATCGTCTGAAAAAGATGAAGAATTAAATATTGCACAAGAAGGCATTTTATTATATGACAAACGCTAAAAAAGAAAATAAGAAAGGGCGCGGATGAAATGGACTTCGCTAGATGACTTTGCTGAAAGAAAATAAGAAAAAACAACAACCTTGTAGGGTGTTAGATTACACTCTAAGCCGCTACCGCAGCAGCCAAACATGACGATAGTTACCACAATTCGTTGTAGCATGTTTACGTCATGAATCTAGGACGGGTTATCATAAGAATACGTGGTTCGCGATCCATGTGCGGACGCTGAAGCCATCGCAGCATTGCTGAAAAAGGTTTGAGTGACCAATCCTAGTTGTTACCACTGCAGACGAAAGCCCTATCTTCGATGAATATTTTACTTCAATTGGTTGTATGGTTTATAGCACGAATGCAAGACGGGTTACCGTATACACGGCTCACAACAGCCAACACTGCCGCCGAAGACGCTTTCGATTAATATGTACCTCAATTAGTACTAACTTTTACACCATGAATGCGAGATGGGTTTCTGTATGGATTCATGAAGCCACCACGACAATGTTGAAAAAGGCTTGAGAGACCTAATCATAACTGTTACCACTGCAGCCGAAGACGCTATTGATGATGAATATTTACCTGAATGGGGTTGTAGCGTTTACACCATGAATTCAAATTGGGTTACCGAATGGATACACGGTTCGCAATCCACGTGCGGGCGTTGAAGCTCCCGCGACATCCGGCACCCAGTACTGGGGCGCGGGCGTCGCTACGGCAGAGTGTTGGGCGTGGCGACGAGAGGGTGGAGGGATGGGGTGCGAGATTAGGCGCCACCGATCGCGCGCGAGAGCCCTTCCGCGATGGCGGGCGATAGGAGGGGACAAAGCGGGTGCCGGATGAGATGACGGCCGATAGGGGCGAGCGCTACCCCCGCTCCGCGCATGGGGAGGGGGAGTACGCGCACGGAAGCGGAGGAGAAGGAGGAGGAGGAGGGGCGCCGCAGTGCGGCGGTGCGGCCGGGCCACGCAGGAAGAGAAGCGCTTAAGTGATCGGAGGAAGCGCCAGCAGAGGCGTGATCGCGGTCGGCGAAGTTTTGGCGGAAGCAGAGGCTCGAGGTCGTTCTAAAGGAGAGGTCACGAGCAGAAGCACAAGTTCGTGACGGACAGACAGCGGAGTGGGGAAGGACATCCCCATGTTAATGAGCCGAGATCATAGAAAGAGAGAAACTGTGGCGGTCTGCATACCAACAGAGAAGACCACAGGAGATGAGAAGGGAATTTGTCAATGCGACCGACTCGTATACTAGTAAAATAACAAATGGGGAACAAGAAAAGTAGGGGATCGTACAGCATCGAGACTCACGGTGAGAGAAACTGGTTGGTAAATATCGTCGTAATGTGGGAATTCCGATGCAATGTTGTTGACCAAATTACATGAAGTAAAAAAGAAGACATCGCCGTCAAATTAATAATATGTTGACGATTGTAAATTTAGTTGACGGAGATTACTTCTTTTATTACTTTAAATATCAACATATCCCCATATTCCAAAGGGGCTATGTAAATTACATGAAGAAAGATGTATAGTTCCCGCGAGAGATAGACCGAAAAGATCACACACGAGAATATTAGGCTCGGGAATATTCTCTAAAATATTCATTATGAACCAAGGTAATGAAACATCAAAAAATATTGAGAAATATTAATCAGTCGGACCGTAGAAAGTTGAAAGCAAGTTTTGGAAACAATGACTGAGGCCAGAGTCTGACGGCGAAGCTATGGAGAAAACAGACTGGCGGCAACTTCCAGAGGAGCGGAAGGCCGTAGCTCGTCGAGCGGAGGGCTCGGGTCCTCTGGGCGGAAGGGCGTGGACCGAGCGCCAGGCGCGTGGCCGCGCCCCGGGGGCGGCGACTGAGTTACGACGCGGCGATCCATCACGAGGTCTCGAACCCGGGTCCGGGCCAGGGCCCACCCTTCCGCGCGGGGGGAGGGGGGCGGTGACGGGGCCGGAAGGGGCGGCGGCGTCGGGCCGTGATTGCGGCGCCGCGCAGGCGGAGCAGCGGGGGTGGAGCGGCGGGGGCGGAGGCGAGGGGCGCGACCCTTAGGCGACATGGCGAGCAGGCATGCGGCCTTGAGTAGCCACGGCCCCGCCCGCTGAGGTCGAAGGGGCGCGGTCGCTGCGGTGAGATAGGCGTCGCGTCTTCCTGGGCGATTCCTTCGGCGAGTAGGACAGGAGAGGGTGGTTGCGCAGGCAGAGGAAGCGCATGCTACGATCTCCCAATGGATAAAGACCCCTCCTCAACAATGTTTTCAACAAAAGAATTGCGTTTGTAAATTACATTTATTAAATACTCGTGTTACTGAGTCCGTAATCAAAGATATCGACCAGTGGAGATGACAGTGGATCGTAGCAGGTTGGGGGAGGCGATCTGTGTTGCCCTGGATGTGCCGTTAGCCAAGATACGAAGCTGGAAGCCCGTAACAATTGTGTGGGGGAGCCTTATACACGTACAGGACGCGCTGTACTTGTCTGACTTAGTTACGATAATTATACATACGAACGTGTAAGACCACTGAATATTAACTGTGTTACAAGCTTATTGGGAATAAAATTGTTTACAGAAAGTTAGTATATATGTTAATTGAGAGAACTAAAGGAACAAAATGTTTTTTAAACAAAAGTCTCTCAAATAGAGACCTAACAACGTTGTAAACAGTAAGTTGGGTTTTATACAATAAATATCTTGATGAATACGAATATATTTTAAACAAATCCTTAGTTTAGTTTACAAATAGGTACAAATATGTTTATCTCAATTTTCTGACATTGAGCAAATATAATAATCTTAAAATAAAAAATATAAAAACTATCTACATAATTTTCATATTTATTATATTTGCTCAAACTTTCAGTGTTATTACGTGGTCGCCTAAAATATGGCCGTATTTGTACGCATGGAATCTCGAACTTTTCAGGTGCAAAGGGCGGATCGACAGGAATGTGCATTTTTTTAGGGAATAAAATTACGAGCATGTTATTTCTACCTCCGGATCCAAATACACCCTTACTATAAAAAACGACTGCTTTCAGCAAATTTTATATTCAGAATTTCATTCGATTAACACAACTTCCAACAAGATCAATGCTACCTTTGCAGATTATGCAGTGGGTTGTTAGAAATAGAAAAGTGTAAGCTAAAACCAAGTACGAACCTTATACGAACTAACTAAATTTCGAAACTTATATTACAGACGATTATGTGTACTTGTACATCTCGGTAAGCGCCTGACTTCGAGAAGGCATATCGTCTTTAACTGAAATTCTAGGAGCTATGTTGGCCAGCGTAACGTTTGAAGACGATATTAGTGAAAGAACAAATTTTTTTAAAGTCAAATTAAGTTCAGACTACAATTACTCTATTCAAATCGCAAATACAAATAAAAATTAAAAAAAAATATTCGATTTGCATGTGTGATAATGTACTGGGTGTGTCAGCAAATATGATTTCATTATGGTAAAAGATTTCACTCTATGATTTTACTTTCGCCTTGGAAGCAACATTTTCAGGGAACGTATTTTCCGTAAATAAAATAGTACGCCATTTCATTTTCCAAACAACCAATTATGAGGACATAGGCAAGAATAAAAGTACAATTTCACTTCACTTCACGAAAATATGTTTTGGAGACCTCATTTTCAATGCATTTATTGTATTCCCCAGTTCACGGAACTCAGTATTCCCATAATGTTTTGGTTTCAAATATAACTAGTCGCACTTCTAGAATTATTACCACGAGGATCCCGAAAAATAATTTGGTGTCTTGACACTGAAACTTGTTGTCAATTTGAAACCTTAGTCAATAGACTAAGTTCGTGTTAAAAATATGGATTAGAGAGAACTGAGTCATGTTAAACAAACACAAACGTGGAGAAAATTGTAGCTGAAATTCAAAATATACAATGTGCTTGTATGATATTATTGTCCAACACTTGTCTTGTCATTTATTGTCTGACATATAAAAGTTCGACAAAAAAAGTAATGAAAAACTGCAGTGCGTAATTTCATGATCAATTACTCCCAACAATCCAATCTCAGAGATTTTTTTTAAATCTGCAAAATTTCTAACAGAACAAGGTTAAGGCTTTTGTTATATACCAATTTGTTGTTTAAATAATAATAAATGTATCAACTGAACTGCATACCGCAGCTGCAATACTCAGAGAAGTCATATGTGTCCGCGGGTATACCGACCATGTTCCAAAAGCAATTCTTACAGTCATTACTGTCCAGTACCATAATTTACTATCTCCAGCAGAAGGAAAATAGTTTGAAAAATGTCCTCTTATTGTTTGGCACAAGGAATTACACCACAAACAAAATTAGTCTAAGGTCAATAGTGAAAGAGTTAATGATGGAATTGACATTAATAACCAGGAATATGAAATTATGGTTTCACCTTGTTCCTAACGTAAAGAATACAATGCCTAAACTTCTAAAAACAGTATAAAGTAAATATAAGTAAAGTTGTAAACCAAAATTGTAGTATTGACAATGTGAAATTTCTTGTAGATAAAACTGATCAACAAAATACGACGTATAAGATGTCGTGTAAAGATTGTAATTTGTGTTATGTAGGAGAGACTCTTGTAGTAAACACAAAGAGAGGGGCATTAATATTATTCTGATATAAAAGGTAGTAGTCGATATAACTTGATGTCTAGACGTAGAATGGAACACAATGAGTTTAACTTTCAAGAAGCTGATATTTTAGTTATAGAATCTCTCAAATAGAAGCGATAGATTTTAGAAACTTTGCATATAAAATCAAATGGAACAATCAATTCGATGACTGAATCTTATGTTTTTACTACGAGCTACAACAGTGTGGTACATACTCCGGGAGACATGGACTAACCCCAAATGAGTCCATGTCTCTACGAGTTTGCATCATAAGTTTTGCTTTGTGTCTAAGGTCGCAAAGTTCTTTCTCTTGCATGTACTTGTGCTGTGGTAGTACATACTTCCATTTTCCATTAGTGGCCGATGATATTGACCTCCTACCTTATAAAATCAATATTTTTAATGTCGGGGACGTCCTTCTGAACAAGGCTCCTGGCCTCAGAAATGTACTAACCTCTATTAAATGTGTTCATTTTATAGGTATAATAAAACCTAATGTCATCGGTCACTATAGAAAAATTGATGTATAGACATGTTTTTGGTTTAGGATTATAGAAATGATAAATAGTTTATGTATATGTAGATTGTGTAAGAATGACTGTTATCATATATTTGATTATTATCAATAAATAGTTGTGTGTACAATGTATTTTATAGGTTTAAGTGTAGCCTGATGATGGAAAAAACATGTTCCCGAAACGTCGCGGAAGAAAAGGTTGCATAATTTGACTGATTGATTCAACAATAAATCAGTGACATAACAATTATCAGTTATCTTAAACAATTGAAAAACTATACTATGTATGAAAAAAGTTACAGCGTACGTAGTTAAAGCGCTTCTTCAAATACACAGCGGAATTTACAATGATAAACACCAACCTCACAAAAAAGGGCGTTCATCATGCACTTCGCGTCGCCATGTTTCATCAAACTGATTATGACGGATGTTTTTCAGTTCCGATCACAATCGATCGATGGAAGTTGAGCAAGGCGCCCCGCGGGGGCTGTACACAATATGTTGTTCGTTTCGAGTACAATCCAGCTTCAGCCCTAGATTCCCGGTGGGGAGTTCCCCCATCCCTTCATTCCTGACACAGGAACCCCGGATGACGCAAGGAAGGGCTGGAGCGTGAGCCGTACCCGACGACATTAATACGGCGTTTCTCCTCCGCTGCGGCCAGGAACTCCCACATCTCCGGTTGCCGCGGTCGGCAAACACGCTAATCGCAACCGGCAGCTCGGCGGGAAGCGACGCGGGTGGGGGGAAGGGACGGGTGTGAGGCGGGCGCCGCCCCGCGAGAGAACGCCCCCGCGGCGAGGGGGGCGTGGCACGGGTTGAGTGGCAGGCGGCAGCCAGACGCAATTTATTTTTAGGGGCGCGCGGGGAGGCACAGGCCGGCGCGACAGCGCCGAGCGGGGGCGGAGGGACGGGACGCGCCGGGACGAGGCACAGGGGGACGGGGTGGGGGGAGGGCGATGCACCATCTGCCCGCGACGGACGCCCGCTCCTTGCGTCGTCCCCCGTCGCGACGCTCCGCCCCGCCCCGCCCCCCCTCCCCGTCCCTCCCTGGCACCCGCTCCGGCTGCGGCGCCGCTGCCTCGTGCCACCGTATAAATGAATTTCTAACGCAGCGCGCGGCCTTGGGTCGGCACGTCCCGTCCCCGGCGCGCTGCCCGCCCGCGCGCAGCGGACGCCCCGCGGCTGATTTCCATCCGGTGCGCGCGCGCGGCGATGGGACACGCTTCCACGCAGACGGGCGGGAACACTGGAAAGACTGCCATCTCAAAAAAATGCTCTATTATTTCGCACATAAATCTATTTTTATTCTCCGATTTAACCATGGCATTTCAAGGTCATGAGCAGGACGGAAGGGGGACGCTGTCTCTCAATCAGAAGGCTTCGTTTATGACGTAAAGTTTTGGTATTGACACCCGACCCCAATCGGCTAAACACACACCCTCCCCTTCCAGCTTGTGACCTTGAATTCACAACGTTTAAATCGGAGTAAAAACTTAGTCAGTTTTAGAAATTGCCTCGAACAATCAATTCCCGTCTCTCCAAAGCCCGATTGGACCCACATAAATCGCACATTTTTCTTATAGTTACATACTACAACACACATTTAACACATTAATTCTTCCCTTTTCCGCAAATTAACACATTAATTCTTCCCTTTTCCGCAAATTTTACAAACTTAAATAAATACATTTTCTTTAAATAACGAATTCAAGCTAAGCCATTTATTTCAGCTAGGTTTGGAAATACGATGCACGTGCATAGAATAAATATAAATATCTGACGTTGATAAACTCGCAACTCGAACAAATTAAAAAATAGCACTATAACTAATTTACATTGTTTCAGTGTACTGAATTTGAAGGCTGTGAGGTCTGCAAGTCACGCGAGAAGGTCGTGAACAAGAAAGGGCTACGCTGTTTTCGAGCTAAAAAGGAAACTAGATAACGGGAAAACGCTAACAGGGAAAAAATAAAGTGGAACGAGAAGAGGAGCAATTCAGCGGAATAAAATAGCACACTCTTTCGCACATTAGATACAACGAGCAATTATAGAAATTGAAATTATATGATATTTTTCAAGGTATCTTTTAAGAAATCATTGAAGGCGAAAATCTGTATCATCAATATTGTAATATTCCAATGTTCAGTTTTTCCAATCAACGAAAATACAGATACAAAATGGGACCACCACACACATTTTACCGTCCTAACGGTGTTACAAAGAGGATCTCTGAAGTAAAACCTAGTCGTGACTTTTTGCCTTACGAACTTCAACCCTGTGATGGGAGATATTTTGTCTCAAATATACTAATTCAATTTTTGAAATAATATTAATTTTTCATTGCCATGTTCAAAATGCTTTAAATATTTAAGTTACATCATAATTTCATATTAGAGGGTGCTGTACACAATGACTAAGATATTAATAATTATGGACGATTAAATTGTAAGAAGGCAAAACTATGCTTTGAATTACCCAATATCTGAATAGTAAAAAAATACAAGAATGAATATACTGTTTTCGAAAATGAAATATAAAAAGAAAAATTAACGGTATTTTTGAAAAAGACATAACCGCATATTTTACTTTAAAGCGACAAAAAGGAAGCCCAGTTCAATGTTGTTCCACTACTCCATGCTACGCAGCTCAATATCAGATAATAAAAATTTTTGATGTAACTGTTGGTTGCATTTCTGAAGCGAAAAATTGACGGATATGTGTCGAAAATATCGGAGAATTTTCAAAAGAAGATATCCGTGGATATTTACTGCAGGCAAAAGACGACTGCTTACTTAATGTTGAAAGTAAAGATATTAGAAGCCTACCGAAGAAAATAAATGAAAAATATGACGGTAAACGATATAATTGATAATGATACGGTTGTTAAAATTGCGATAAAACTTGAGAGAATTTCTCTCGAGGGGATATGTAGAGGGACTTAATTGATTACAAACATTGAAAAAATCCATTTGTTTCCGCCCTTTAACTACAAAACATGATTGCCTTTTTGTATGTACAAAACTGAAAAATGCACGTTGCAACATTTTAACAGCGTGAACACATTTGGGACCACTCCTGATATCTTGGGCTAACAAATTCTGAAAGTTTAACTGGTCATTGCTTACGAAGATCATCAGCTACCGCTGAGTGTGTTACAAATATACACATGAAGAAATGATGTCTGTTTACGTAGCAGAAGTCAACATGGACACGTCGCTAGAAAACAAAAGGAAATAGCCAAAATTCATGACAACTATTTTAAATGTTGAAGAAATTATTGAATGTTTATTATCTACATCTGCGGATACCAATTTGAAACATTGTGAAAATATTGTAATCACTTTTAGAATAAATTGATCTTATTTGCCATACTGCACTTTAGTTAATATTAGGCCATAGATTATTAGTATACTAGAGTTTTAATATATCCTATTACGATAGTGTCATCGCTTACGTAATGTGTGACATTAGAACTAAAATAGATAAAATCTCTCATCTTTGTCTTTATCTTGAAAATCATGACTAGAATTTGCATCAAATTATAACTATACACAAACTCTATACAAATTATATTGCATCAAATTATAATTATACCACGGAGGATCCCATTGCCGTCATTAATAATGAAAGCCTCACGCAGCGGATTCCGACAGCGAAAGAACAATGGCCCTGTTCATGGTGAAGCGTCCCGTGGCCAAGGTAGTGAAGGCGGGCGGGGCAGGGGCGACGCAATACGCTGCACGCCTGGATGCTTCAGGTTGCATAGCAAAGGGAGCCGCTGGACTCTTTTTATATGGCAAAAATCCCTAGATCCTCTCATTTAGTGGTAGGTACCGATTGATTGATTGATTCGTGTTTCCGGGCGCGTCAACTACTTTGGTCATTAGTCCCGTCAGTGTAGTGTTTTTCGTCGGGAGGGGGCGATGAACTTTTCCTCGCTGGATGGCGAGATCTGGTGTCGACCTCCCGTCGACTAGCGGGGATTCCCTTCAACCAAGTATTCTCCCACCAGCGGGGCACCGCCCCAGCCGGGACACGCTGTAAGCTCCCGGCCGGTCTCCCGACATGTGTGGTAGTGTAGTACATGTTAGTGTAAGTGTGTGTGTAAGAGGAGAGGATTGGACAGGACAAGGAAGAGGAAGGAAAGATCGCGCGCGGTCTGTGGCCCGTTTGTTAGGGTACTGCTCCGAATGCTCTGGCATTCGCCTGGTGTTGATCGGAGACACCACGGAAAACTACCGATCAGAGCAGCCGGCCGCTAGAATTCTCCTCCAGACAGCGACTGAATTCGACCTAGCTAGTGTCGAAAATCCTGCCGCCGCCGTCGGGACTCGAACCTAGGACCTCCCGGTCAGAGGGACTGACAGTGACATCAGGTTGATGCACTGAGCCATCTCTCCCGATGGGAGGTACCGAAAATGGGGTTGAGACTACCGAAACAGGCGTTGCCATTGTGGGCAGGTGATGTCTAATGCATCTAATGCAATGGAGTAGCGTTGCGGACAAAAAGCATTGGAGTACTACGTTTTTCTTAAAGGACATAAACATTTAAGCGAATAAATCAGCACCCAAAAATCAGTAATGAAACTAGTGGTTCTATAACAGGTCATACTTTCTAGACCGTGTATTTAAGCAAAATTGCTCCAAAAGTACTCAAAATTTCACAAAAAATTAACATGACCGTATTTCAACGTTTAAAGAATCTACGTTTAAAGAATAGATTTCATTAAGGGAAAATTATCTATCTTTAATATTTTAGTTGTAGGAAGACGCCGAAAAACTTCCGTAATTTTCGAAAAATCAGTGTTTTCACAAATGTGAGAGCTGTACTGAGAGCTATTGACAGTCCACGCTATCCAACAACATTTAATCAAAAACGTTGGAACCATTTGAAAGCATGGAAAATGTCCCAGGGACTTCATGCAAAATACCCCAAAAACAAAATATCGGTTTCAAATTCAAGAGGTGGCGACATGCGTTAGATCGATTGGGGTATATCAATATCGCAGAAAACCGGTTAAACTGTTTCTCCGCTAGAGTTGTTCACAGACGTCTTGCCATCATTCAATTTTTCAGTTTGAAGGATCCACAAAACATGAATTCTGGGTACGGAACGTGTTAAAAAATTCCCTCCCCTTTAATTTAGCACCTCGATTTACCCATTTTTTCTATAATCTTTTCTATATTCTGCCGAAGATAACCCAGTTTTTTTTTTTCATGCAGCATTTGATAACTATATCTTTACTGTGAAAGCGGAAGCGAAAAAGAAATTGAAGCAAGAAACTGAAACAACAATCCCCAAAATTTTCGGGAAATAGGAAAATTTGAAAATTTAAACCAGCTAGTTCTATGTTTCACGATGCGAAGGCACACTTGCTGGGTATATGTAATGCCCTGATGGTCTGTAGTACCCCCCTTTATTAAGCAACTTTTATTAAATAATTGTCAATGGTATTTATTGAATCAAACCATGAATTTATTGCTGTATTTGTGAACTTACTTACAAATTAATATAATCTAGTTTTTTTTATATACTAGCACGGAGGTGTTCTATACCCTTGCCTGTGGTTTTAAATGGGAATGTTGCATATGCGTGCAACATTTTATAAAATTTTGGAGGATTCAGAACTTTGTGAATTGGCAAGATATAGCGATTTAAAACCCGAGGTACGGAAAATTTCGATATTCAAATTTGTAATTGAAAATCCGAGATAAAAATTTGTTACATTTTACAAATTCAAATGAAAACTTGTGGTGTTACAGAGTGGCAGAGCTTTTCTCATAGTAGCAACGTTTTCTAATTTCCTTGATGTAAAATGGCTTTATGGTCTTGCCCATCTTTTTGCCAGCTGTCGTCTATGACCGCCTGAAGTACATGTTTCTGGTATTTTCTCAATTTTTCGGTTTCCTTACAGTAGACCCGAAATATTACTTTACGAATATTAAAGAACAGTAAAACTGCGTCCTAAATGGCAAATGGCAATGGAACATCCTCCATTTTTCGCGAGGCATTACATAACTTTCTCTATACTACGTATATTACTCCATATAAACGTTCATGTACGAGAAAGTAAAAAGAAACATTTGAAGGCGTTATTTTAACCCGGGAGTGGGCGCGCGGGGTGCCTGAGTCACCCCAACATAGTTTCGGAGCTCACTGCACTTTTAGTTTTATTTATAATCTTGCGAGCTTCTCAATACCTTTGGAGAAAAGCTTTGTGCACATATCTCGACTCTTCTCTTTCAATCGGTTCCTCTCCTTTCCTGGAAAATTCGTCGCAAAGGCGATGACCCGCTGCGTGGGAGCCACTGAGTCACCTCGCGCAACCTTTGTTAGCGCTTCCTGCCACGCTGTTTTCACACGCAACACTCACCGTGCTGGATGCTTGGATTGACATGAAATTTCACCAGCTGATAGAACACCACGCAAAACGTAAATACGCAAATTTTGAAGTTATATGGAATATTATAAATAGTGTTTTATAGGCATTTTGTATCAGGACCTTTCGTGACCTTCGCGCTTCCCGCAGCGGGCGAGCCGTTGCTCACGAGGACAGAAAGGGCTGGAACCTGACCAAAACTCCTGGTAGCTTATTTACACAAATTTGGGGACGGGAATCATTATTAAAAGGCTATAAATATATGATTGTATATACGGAACACATATATAATTTTTTCAACATCAATATTATTTATATTTATATTTTACAATAATATGTTTCAATCTGAATCACTGTCATCATTAAACGAATGAGTAAGGGACTCTTGATTCTATGTAAAAATGAGATTAATACTCTCCTCCCACAAATAAAATGTATTTTTTGCTAATTTTTACAAACTTGATGCAAGGGAAACAGACGCAATTAATAGGTTATTTATTATATCCTCTATTGTAAATTTTGGGCTACACATTCTGGAGTAATGACGACGGCATATTTTCATGTTTTGTGCAGCGACTCCTAGGCTCTCCAGAAAGGTGTCCAATAGTAACAAGGACATTTTTCATAACTTGTGATCTATGAGTCAAAATGTTATATACAATCACTGGCATTTTATACCACGAATACATTTTTACCAAAGGTCGACTCTTTTCTACCACATATGTATCGAAGGCTTGAAGATTAATTGCATGGTCAAATGAAAGAACCTGCTGAATAACTGTGCATCTCAGAAACACATTTCATTTAGGCAAAAAAACCTTTATCTTCAATATTTTAGCTGTAGGAAGACCCAGAAAACTTTCTCAATTTTCGATTTATCAGGGTTTTTAACCAAAATGAGACACGCGCTATTCTCTTAACCGTCTTTTACACTGTCCAACAACAAAATTTAATCAAATAGGTTGGAGATTTTTTTTGAAAATGTCCCAGGGTCTTCATATAAAGTACGCCCCCCCCCAATTAAAATATGGTTTCAAATTGCAGGGGCCGCGATAGCAGCCACATTAAGGAATATCAACATTAGAGAAAATCGGCTGAACGGTTTAGCCGCTAGCTTAGTTGACAAACAAACGTTTTGCCGTCCATCAATTTTTCGGTACCATGGATCCACGAAACTTGGATTCTGGCTACGTCACGTATTAGAGGATTTTTTCTCTAAATTTAGCAACTAGATTTACCCAGTTTTTCGTTACCTGGGTCCGGCAATAAGAGTTTTTTCTGATGAATATTCGCCGCTTTTTTCCTTTTTAACTTTCTCTCTATCACGTAAGCGGTAGCGAGAAAGTAAAAAAGCAACTAACATATGTTTAACTATAAAATATCCTAGTTATTAACAGTATTAATAATCATCTTCTCTATGAGCAAAGAGTGGCTAAGGGACACTTGTGTTCATCTTCACATCTTCACTTGAATGTAGCGTGGTAAATTAAAGCCAAAAACTATCGTTAGCGCTCTTTTGCGCTGATATCTGTTTATTGACCCATATTCTACACATTATGTGGTATTTTTTGCGATAAGTCTCGTTTTGGAACAGTGTACTTTCACCCCAGTTCAAAATAGAACTTACCCTTACAAAATAGAAGATATTTTACACGTTACAATATAATGGAATATAAACATTAAGGGATTTTTTTAAGAAAAATTCCAAATTAAACTATAAAAGTACTTATAAACATGAGTACATTGACCAAAAAGTTTGCTTCTGACTTTTTGTATGTTCATGCTCTGACCGCTCAAATGTTATTGTCCAGAAGACACCACACTCGCTAGGAAACGTGCGGCAGACAAAGCTCAATTTTACAGACACGCCACACAAGAACCAGGGGAGTTAAATTGTTTATGTTAACATTTTCTTAAGGGGTCAACATTCCTCATTCAAGAGAGCTACTTGTAAACGGTGCCCAAATTATTTCGTTTTTGGGATTTTGGCCAGGTTTTGCCACTTTCTGTCCCAGTGTGCGTTGCTTCGGTAGAGCTAGGAACGTTACGCGGCGTCTATCAGCTGATATCTGATTTCCAAGCGCGTTCGTTTAGAAATTCGTATTTATCTTTTCTTTCTGCTTCTTCTTCTTCTTCTTCTTCCGTTTCGGTCATCTAGGGACCACGCACCATTTCATTGCTTCTTCCTTTGCCCTTCTTTCTCCTTCCTCTAGTACTCTTTCATCTGCTCGCTGTGTATCACTTTTCTGTCCTCGGACCATTTTGATCCTGTCTTCTTTTCCTTCCTGCCCTGGAATCCTTCCATTTCTAACACTTTCTTCTTAGAAATTGATCTTTATTTTATTTTATTTTAGGTCGCTTTATAACTACGATGGTCATCAGCGACCTCTTTAATATTACAAAGTTTGACATGCTATTCTTAAACCACATCTATAGTTCACATTAATTACTTACATCATTACATAATTATTCACCTGATCAGTATTTACACACATCACCAATCATTATTTACATATGTCATATACCATATTTTACATACATCATATATCATTATTTACATACATCACAGATTGTTATTTACGTACATTACATAATATAAACAACTATTATTTATTTTGAATACACTTTAAATAGGTTATATTTTTTTAGTTCTCTTTAGAAAATCCAATGTTTTTTGCATCCTGCTTCGGTATTTAAACATTCTTTAATGTTTTTTGGAAGTTTGGATTGGGTTCTTTCTAATTCAAATTCTTGGCTTTCTGCTAAAAGGTACTAAAAGGTTTTTGACTGTCCAAGCGGAGCCACACTTTTCATACTTGTTTCTCTGTTGTTTTGTAATTAAGTGTATGTGTGTCAAATTTGTATGTCCTATTATTAGTCTAACAATTGTCACTTGCTGTTTTCTTGATGTTGTCCATGTGGGTGGCTTATCAAAAATGGATGGTCTCATCTCTTGTAATTTATTTGATTCATTATTTTTCCAGCTGGAGTCCCAGAATTTCTTCATATTGATGTTATTATATTTCATGATTTCTTCTGGAGGTGAATAAATTGAGGTATTTAAATGTTCGTTAATTGCTCTTTTTGCTTCCTTATCTGCATCTTCATTTCCTTGTATTCCCTGATGGCCTGGGACCCATACTTACTCTATATTATAATTATTTGTAATTAGCCAATCAATTAATTCTTTGATCTACTTAATGAGTATTTTAGAGTTGCTGTTGTTACTTTTTGCCATAAGTGCTGATTTGGAATCTGAAAATATTGTATGTTTAGTGTCAATTGTATTGTTTCTTATTATTTGGAGTTTAGATAAACTTGGTCTTTTTAGGTATTCTACTTCATTTGTAATTTTTTTCCTAGAATTTTCATAGATACCATTGGCTTGATAATTTGCTGTCATTTTGTTTCATAGAACATAACTAGTTCTTTCTTCTCAACTGAAGTGGTAACATGTTGGCCTCAACTAATATACTAAAAGTAGGACTAGTTCCAAAAGCCCCTACGCATAATCGTAACGCTGTATTTTGAATACTTACTAATTTATTTAATATGTCTCTTAAAGCAGAATCATATAATATATATCCAAATTCTACTTTTGATTTAATTAAGGCTTGATAAATTTGTAGTAGCCATTTTTTGTCAGAACCCCAATTTATTGCTAATAGAACTTTTAAGATGTTTATTATTCTAAAACCTTTTGTTCTTATTTGGTTAATATGTTTCTTCCAATACATGATATTTATATTATTATAATTTTTACTGTTTCTTTCGGCGCAGAAGAGATTGTATCCTATACACGATGAGGAGAAAATTCGTGAGCTCCAGCATTGTGAAAGTTAATGGCAAAAAGAACATTTATTAATCTAAATATAAACTAAACATTTTGCAACATTCACTCAAGATTAAAAAATACTTCTTTTTAGAATTATCCTCCGTACCATATTAAAATTGTATTTGTGTTTCTTTCCAAACTATGCATAAATACTTGCAAATAAACCCTATTTATTAAAGAAATAAAGTAGTTTGTTATTAATTGTTTTCTTGACATTTTTAATGTGGGGCGACTGAGGCACCTCGCGCGCCTCAATTTCTTACAAAACTTGGCGCGCCTACTTCCGGGTTAATAGTGGATACAGCTTCATTTACACTCGTTTTGAGAAATTGGCCCGTAAAGTTACACGAGCATGAACAAATTGGGAATTGAAATAGAAAAGAAATTGTCCCCTTTTCTTGTATTTCTTTGGCTGCAAATCTGATGAATAACTAGTGATGCTAAAACAGCACATACTTTCCCATGGTATCGGAAACGGCTAAGTAGGATTGAACTATTGCACTTTCTGCGCTATCATCTTAGATATTATATGAAAACGTCCAATTCAACCAAGAAGACAACAACTGTTTCCATCGCAGTGCTGTCAAAACTATGTGAATTCTACTACAGCATGAAAACATAGAACAAATGTGAACATGCATGCCCCGGAGAATAAAGAAATGCACTTCATAGGGCCATTAGAAAAGAGTATTCTAAAATCATACAACAAATACTTTACTCATTACAAATGGTACAGCATTCGGGTCAAAAACTAAATATTTTCATACAAATATCTACAAAAATTTGACAAATACAATTCATTTTGATATAGCTATAGGAAGTCACAACAATTACACGTAATACACAGAAATTCGAGACCGCGAAACGGAATTCCATTGTTGCATTCCCTGCATTGCCAATATCCCTTAACATTCCGTCGGGAAAAATCAAAGATGCTGAAAGATGTTTTATTTCTTATTTTTTCATCTTACTTGCAGTCTTTTATGTCTCTCTTGAGTTATTGGAAAGGCTTCATGAAAATCAGTTGATGCTTTTCTAAAAATTTAAGGACAGTTCCCGTTTCATTTAATTAATTTTTCCACTTCATAACAATTTTCTAGTTAATTTTTTTCTTTGTTATATTTTTATGAGATTTTCTGAAACTATGTTTGTTATTATTTTAAACCTAAAAATTGCCATATTTTAGTGATTTATAAAATGTATTAACATTAAAAATATATTAATGAATAGTGAGTTTTTATTCTTCTTTCTCCAATTAAATAGAAGTTTCGAGGGTGCAAATCACTGTTTTTTCGAGGCAGTATACAGTGCGCTTATGAGACTCAAATAGGCGCGCCAACCGGAAGATTAAAGAGCTAACAATTTTAATTTCAAATATTAAAAAAAATTATATAAGACTAATGTGAAAATGTATCAAAAAAGATCGAATATAAGAAACGACCAAATAAGTAATATACAAAAGGCCGAATTCTAATTGGCGACGCACCCTGTCTGATGCGCAGGAAATTTGCAACGGGCTATTGTTTGTCACGAAATTATAGAAAAACTACTCGTATTTTCAAAAAAATTAATCATGACCTTATTTGAACATGTAGTTTTGATGAACATATTTCATTTAACAAACCAGCAGCCATTTATCGCCGTCCAAAGTACATTTGTTTGACATTTCTTATTTTTTCGGTTTACTAATGGTAGAACTGAAATATTAATTGAAGAATATTAAAGAACACAAAAATCTCATCCTAAATAGCAATTTCCTTTTAAAAATATGGACTCTTTTGTAAGAAAATGGCGCTAATAAAAATGAGAAATTTGAAGCTCTCGTTTACAGAAAATTTTTGAGTTTTCGAAAAACTTTAATTGAAGTCATTTGAAGCACTTACATTCACAAATATAATAATGTTTACAAATTGCTAGTAATGTGCATATTAAAGAAGTCAGAAACCCTTCAAAAAATTACATTTCGGTAATTTTTTAAAACAAGAAAAAATACCTCAAAATGAACTTTACGTCATATTAAAGAATGCAATTAGCAATATCCGTTGCAAAAATTTGCAGAAAAAATTTGGTGCCATTGTTGAGAAAATAGCGTTTGAGCGTTTCTGAAAATGCGGAATTTTATGCTAATTTTCACTTAAAACGGTTGAGTTCTCGAGAAATCATACTTAAAATTATTTAAGTCACATTTACTCATTAATATAATAATGTCAACTAATCGAAGCTAATTAAGACGTGAGAGGCAAGTCAAAAAAATACATTTTTGCAATTGAAAAAAATAGCAATATGGTGTTTATATCATCTCAAAGAGTACATTTTTCACTATCCCCACCAAAAGTTAAAGAAATAATTTGGAGCCATTATTGAGAAAATCTGGTTTTTGTAATTTTGTAAAATTGCACATATTGCACGCAATATTGCGCGAAAAATGCAAAAATTCTTTAAAAAACTGTACATCAGTAAGATCAATCGGGGTGTATCAATCTCTGTAGAAAATCGTCTGAGCTGTTTGGTCGCTGGTGTTGTTCACAGACAGACGGACGGACGGACAGACGCTTTGCTTCCAATTGGTTTTTTGGTATGAATGACCCACTAAACAGGGATTCTGGCTGAACCACGTGCTAGATTTTTCCTTAATTTAACAACTGGATTTATCCACTTTTTCGTTACCAGGGTCTTGTAATAAGATATTTCTGTCGAAAATTGCCGTTTTTTCTCGCAGCATTACATAACTTACCACACCCCTACACTATACGTACGTATAGTATACGGGAAAGTAAACATACTCCCTGGTTCTCCATATATTGAGCAGCGAAGGAGGTATGCCACGATAAAAATTTGTTTTTCGAGCCAAATGGTTGAATATGAGAGGTGAAAATTTTAAAGAAAAAATGTAAATGAAAAAAAATCTATCCCTTGAAGCAAATTAAATATGAATATTAATGTCACTACTTTACACACACTCCTGTCTTATCAAATACATTCAGTCTTCCACATCTACAAGTTGTTCTGATCTTTTCTAAGCTTCAGCTTTCTGAGATGAAGTTCCTTTTCCAAAACTAAGTCACCTTTCTGTTTATGATTAGAAGAAGCTTCAATTTCTAAAAATCATTTATCGCAGAAACTGCAAACATCCTTACGTGGTGGATGAAAGGAGAGATCAATATCATTAAAACCTTTACGATAAATATGTATCCCTAAAGAGATTTTATTTTCTGACATTAATCTAAATATAAACTAAACATTTTGCAACATTCACTCAAGATTTAAATACTTCTTTTTAGAATTATCCTCCGTACCATAATAGCTTTCACATGCTGGAGAACTTTTGATGTGCTCTTTGACATCAGGAATCAGTGCTTCTGGCACACGCTTTCTTGATTCATGTTTACACACTTTGTTGATTCATGTTTCTTTGGTCCATGACGTTTAACAGAATGAGGTGTACATAATCCATTTAGGTAGCTATTTTGGAGATCAAAATTTCCTAATTCCCAAAAAGTTTGGTTCCTCTCGGATTCAGTAATCTTACTTAACATTCGCGAGTGCAGGAACAGTCGGGTTTTTTGAACGTTTTGTTCAAAATAATGTTGTTTTTGTAACGTGTTCTTTCCGACACTTTCTTTTGCGTTTTTTGAAGGTTTTGTTTATGATTACATATCTCCTTTTCTTTGGCTCTTTTTACTTCGAACGCTTTTTACTTCACCATTAACCGCACTAGACTCCCCTCCATATGAAGAACATGAAATAGAATCTGGATAACAAATTCGTGTGGGCCTGAGAGGCCGAAGTGCAGTAGGATATCTCAGTCAATGCTGTTGTCGGTCAGTTTGCATTATAAGCGTCAATGACAATAAAGTACATAAATACACACACGTCCATCCTACAAGTGCTGCCGGCACTTTTTTATTCCTAGAATATCCTAGTTACAATTAATAAATAGCCACTTTAAAATGTAATCATGCCTTCATTATTTCGTATTAACAAGAAATGCGAAATCCGTGAATACAAATGTTTAATAGTACCATGTTCCCGCGCAACACGTAACCGACATGCATTCCTTTCTTTCACTCAAAAACACTAAACATTTGGGACACAATGATATTATTTTAATTTATCTGCATCTATTATAATATCTGGATTAAGATCATTATCAATAATGCTCCTATCGCTAGGAACCTCACGAGACACGTAGATTCGCCACTGTGAAAAAACTTTAATGCAATCTCCAGTAATTTGCTTGCATTGTGATTCGTATTGTTGGCTAAGAATAAACCTGGATTTGCAACACTTCGTGACTAAGTGTAACCTATTTTCACGGATATGAATGTTGAGTTAACTTCATTTGTCTAAGAAGTGGAGTTATACCACCATTCCATTTATACGAAACATTCTCCACCAAGAAGTCTCTATTGCACCGAAATACACATTTTCTCCCAAACAGCGTGAAGACCTTTTTGTACCGAAATTCATTTTGTACCAAAAACGCTAACACTCTTTTGTACCAAAAGGCTTTTTCTGTCAAAATCACGAAGACTCTTTAGTACCGATAGACATTTTTTACCAAAAGCTTGAAGACTCTTTTGCGCCAAAAGGCATATTCCACCAAAAGCACTAAGACCCTTTACCGTGAAAAAGCTTTTTCTACCAAAAATCGGGGAAACTCTTTTGAACCGAAAGACGCTTTCTCCAAAAGCGCTAAGAGAATGTTCTATCAAAAGGCATGTTCTATCAAAAAACATGTTCTACAAAAAAACGCGAAAATTCTTTTGTACCGAAATACATTTTCTACCAAAAGCGGGAAGGTTATTTTGTACCAAAAGCCAATTTCGTGAGATTTGTACCAAAAACCTGAAAACTTTTGTACCAAAAGGCATTTTCTATCAAAAGCAAGCAGACTTTTCCATCAAAAGGCATTTTCTACCAAAAGTCAGAAGACTTTTCCGTCCAAAGACATTATCAAATGCGTGAACACTTCTTTATACCGAAAGACATTTTCTTCTAAAGGCGCGAGAATCTTTTGCACGATAAGGCATTTTCTCACAGAAGCGCGAAAACTCTTTTCTATCAAAAGGCATTTTCAACCAAAACTTTAAGAACACTACTATTCCGAATGACACTTCCTACGAAAAGCGCGAAGACTCCTTTGAACCAAAAAGCATTTTCTACCAAAAGAAGTAAGACTTATTGGTGACAAAACACATTTTCTACCGAAAGCGCGAAAGCTCTTTTTTACCAAGTGTGACGACTTTTGTACCAAAATGCATTTTCTACCAAAAGCGTAAAAATGCGCCGAAAGACACTTTCTACCAAAAGCGCAAACACCGAAAGACACTTTCTAGCAAACGCCTGAAGACTTTTGTGCCAAAAGATATTTTCCATCAAAAGTGCGACGACTCTTTCCTACCAAAATGTATTTTCTGCCAACAACGCAAAGGCCCTTTTGTACCAAAATGGTAATTTCTACCTAACGCATCAATACTTTTTTTGTATTAAAAGTATTTGTTTTATACCAAAAGCGACTCTTGATGAAATATTTTTTGTTCCAAAATACCATTTACTACCAAAGGCCGAAAACTGTCTTCTCTCTAAAGGTTGTTATACCAACAGACAATGGAAGAGACGTCGCGTGGCAACGAGGTGGCGCAGCCGGAGCCGGCGCCGGCGCCGGCCACAGAACGCAGACGTGCGCAAACGTAAGTTCTCATAGAGTGCACACGGAGCAAAAGGCGTGTTCGCAGCCATCATATTCCTGATTGTTGCCAGCACAAAAATAGTAGAAAAAACGAATATTGTGAAGTTATTAGCATCAAATCGTCTATGGTGTAAATCAGTATAACATTATTGATAACTTTTGTAATTGTGAAGTGCTAATTTATATGCATCGTAAAAGTACATAAACGATTCCTGTCTGGTAAACGATAATAATTCAGCACCCCTGCGGAATCTAATTGAGTTCAGTCAAGGCAAGCACTATCCCTCTTCTGTGTAGTAGTAGCGAGGCCAAGAGTTAGGGATACCGGAAACCCGAGATCAACGGCCCAAATACTCAGATTGTTGTAGAAACGTTGACTTATCCACGCGTACATTTCAAATCGAATTAGGTGTTCATGCAAAATGATGAATTATACTACATAAATGTAGTATCATGTAGGTAAGGGGCATTTAATGCACATTACAAAACAACTCAGATGGAATAGAAATAATGTTGGCAGTCGACTCGGGCGGCAGAGATCGCTGAGGCAAGCGTGCTGTGGCATTAGCTCATCACGGTAAGAACCGACTCCTTTCTGGTAAACAACCTTAAAGAAAAGAAAATTAGTGGTGCTACAGAATGGCATAGACTTTCCCGCATTAGTTTCCTATTTTCCTGGGTCTTCGCTAGCTATTCGGAATTGCCACATACTCTTTCTTGCCAGCTACCATCTATCATCGCCGAAAGTACATTTTTTTGTCATTTTCTTAATTTTTCGGTTTCCTATTCGTAGAACAGAAACATTAATTTTAGAATATTAAAGAACACAAAAACCTAGCCGTAAATGGCAATTTTCTTTTAAAAATTATGTGCCGTTTAAGAGAAAATGGGGTTTTGGCACTACTAAAAATGCGAAATTTGAAGCTCATTTTCACAGAAAATTTTTGAGTTTTCAAAATACTTTATTTGAAGTTATTTGAAGCACTTACACTCACAAATATAATCATCTTTACAAATTGCGGATAATGTGCATATTAAAGATGTGAGAGATCTTTCAAAAAATTTACATTTATATAATTTTTGAAAAAAAACAAAAAATAACTCAAAATAAACTTACGCTATACTAATGAGTGTAATTAGCACTATCCGTTACAAAAGTTTCAAGAAAAATTGCAGACATATACGAGAAAATGACGTTTGAGCATTTCTGAAAATGCCGACATTTGAGCTACTTTTCACAGAAAACGGTAGTGTTTTCGAGAAACTTTACTTGACATTATTTAAAGCATATATACTCGTAAATATAATAATGTAAAAAATCGCCGATAATGTAAATATTAACGACGTGAGAGATAAGTAAAAAATTTACATTTTTGTAATTTTTGAAAAAACCTACCGATAGACCAAAATGGCTTTTATGTCATTGATAGAGTACATTTACCACTATCCCTACCAAAAGTTTAAAGAAAAAAATTGGAGCCGTTTTTGAGAAAATTTTGTTTTTGTAATTTTTTAAAATTGCACATATTGCACGCAATATTGCACGAAAACTACCAAAATTGTGAAAAACATTTACATGACCTTTATTAAAGAACTCAATATGCAGAACAAATTTTATTTGAAGAAAAAATCTCTATCTTCAATTTTGTAGTTGGAGAAAGACGCCGAAAAAAATTCAAACTTTCACAATTTTCGAAAATTCAGAGCTGTACGTGAAAATCGGACCTATGCCATGTTAAAAAGTGTATTTTCCTCTATTCATACAAGAAATTTAAAGAAAAAATTTGGAGCCGTTTTTGAGAAAATGTTGAAAATCCCCGGGGGCTTCATATAAAGTACCCCCAAATTTTAAAGAATCTTTTTCAAAATCACAAAGCTTCGACTAGAATCAGATCGACTGGGGAATATCAATTTTGAAGAAAATCGACCGAACGGTTTAGGCGCTAGCGTTGACCACAGACGGACAGACGGACGGAATGCCGTCAATCGATTTTCAAGTATAAAGAAGCAACAAATCATTATATTCTTGGCTGTCCGGGATGAGCCGCGTCTCGGTAGGTTTTACTGACGTTTCGGCCATCTTGCTGTGGCCTACGAATCTAACAAATCATGGATTTTGACCACACCACGAGATAGAGGATTTTTTTTTCTTAATTTAGCAACTGGTTTTATCCACTTATTCGTTTTCACGGCCCGGCAATTATTTTTTTTCCGCCGAAAATTGGCCATTTTTTCGCGCAGCATTACATAACTTTTCCTATACTACGTATATCACTCCATGTATACGTACGTATACGGGAAAGTAAAAACGATATATCAGAATCATTCTAAACTCTCAATATCATAAACGTCCAGCCAACCGTAATCTTAGTCCATGAGGTCGCGGTTTCGAACCCCACACAGGTGTTTATTCGAACGTTGAGACATTATGGGCTTTTTCACTCACCATGCGTTACCTTTCGAAACATACCTTTCAGTGCTGACTTGCTGCTTGGTATGGGAGCTCGCTTTGGAGGCAAGTGCATCTTGCACTTGGTGCCATTATTCGGTCCTGCGTGCAGTGGCATAATAGTTCAACCCAACCACCATACATCTCCCGTAAAACATTATCTTTCCACTTCCAGAAAGATACACCCACTCGTAACCGTCCACCGTAGCCGACATGTTCCTCCGAGGTACCTCGACAGTTTCTTCTCACAGGGAAAACGGAGATGTTCCTAAGGGCATAACAACTGCCCGGGAGAGTGAGAATTGAAGTTTTCAAATATCTTTACTTGTTTAAAACTAGTGCAAAAATAATGCAATAATAAACAAGCTAAAAAACATTAGGAACATTGACAAAAATGATAGCAAGCTAGTTTGCCGAATCGAAGATTATTTGGAGGATAAATATTAAAAAAGCAAAAACAATTCGTGAAAAATATCCGGAAATGGAAAGCAAACGCAAAAAAAAGTACTACTAGCTAAATAAGTTTTGCTATTCAGGCATGAAATGCATGTTTACAACGCAAGTTTAACTAGCCGAAATTATGGGCCAAATGGAAGGAAAATACATTGACACATAAAAAATATTAAGAACGAATAAAACCTGAAATACGCTTTATCGGTTACAAGTACACTTTTAGCTTCAGACAGTGGATATTTCTCTGTCAATATCTTTTGGAAGTTTGTCAACAATTTAACATGCTCTATTAAAAACGCCTTATGACAGACTCAGTTGTAAACGTTCTTTATTTTTCTGGCCGTAAACGTGTAGGGTAGTTCATTGTAAGATTCATTAATGAGAAATTTGGAAACGCTGGTGTTGGATTTAACTGACAAACAGTGTCTCTCCGTCAAGGGGTATTGAGTGGAATAAAAAAGAGAAAATGGAAAAGAAAAAGTATTTCGGTTGACGAAATCGTGACACAAGTTACTGATAGTTCTATTTTTAATCGAGAAGCTGAAGTATCCTACGATGCGCGGAAGGAAAACGAATGAATTCATTCTCACTGTAGTCTTAATTTAAGCCCTAGAAATTGCTAACTTTCAGTGAGGAACGTATCAATCAGTTAAGCCATTTCAGACTACCCCCGGACAAACAGATCCACAAAAATCGTAAACACAATCCAAGAGTTCTTATATCAGATAAACAAGCATCAATGCTTAAATTTTACCAAGACGTATCTCAAAAATTGTGACTTTTCAGAAGAGAAAATGTAAGTTGCAAAGTTTGTTATTTGAAGCTAATATAATTTAGATAATTTTCAGTCATTTTAACACCTTTTTTGTTAATTTCTGTGATACCCGGCGTTGGAATAGGGTATATTAGGGTGTCCCTTATATTGCCCGAAAAAAATGTTTTTGCCATTTTTTGGGCTCACCCCCTAAATATTTTCCATTTGGTCAAATTTACTCGAAAATAAAATTTCATCTCAATATGTCGATATTAATCCGTGTTGACTTGAGCGCGAAATTTGAATGTTAGGGATCATTGGTTTTGTTGAGTTTAGTCGGTAGAAAACTACTGATACATTTTTAATATATAATTTTGTATTACAATTAAATTAATTTTCAATCTTAAGACTGTGTTATACTTTTATGGTTTCTTGTAGATAATTTTTTCAGTGTTTCTTCCTTACAATATGCATACAGTGAACGATGTTCTTGAACAACAAATTGCTTTCGCTCCTCATGAAAGTTGTCCAGTAGTCCATGAAAACCTTACCTTAATTCAACAGGCCTTTCAGTGTAGTCATTCACAGCTTTCAACTTAATAAATAACCTCTCAGCTTCTAAATACGAAGAGTTGCATTATCAGGTCAAAGGACAGTTTTGAATTAAACTAGTATCCATCTTCAGGCAAGAGAACAGATATCTGCTTTTAGTTCACACAAATTCGGCTATTGTTTTTATAGAAATTAAGATTAAATTGAATTAGGAGATATATTGTATATTAATGAATTAACAATTAAAGAACTGGCCGCCCCCATAGGGGAGATCGCTAAAGCAGTAGTGTCATGGCGATCTCGCACCGCAGAGTCGTGGGTTCGAGTCCCGCCTCGGGCATGGGTGTATGTCTATATGTGTGTGTTCTTTCACCCGAAACTCTCATCATCATCACTCATTTTCCATAGCCAGGGATAGCAACCCTGGGAAGTAAAAATCGGATCCACCGTAATGCTGATCTCCTCTGATATTCTCAGCATCCCTGCAAGGTCCGAAGTGGCCTGTTCGAAATACAAATTAAAGAACGGTCATCGGGATAAAATTGAGCTTACCATATTATTCTCCATCCAATTTTTCACCTAAAGAATATAACACTCTTCCATGAGTAGATTTACTCAGGCTAAATTCACTACCATTTTGATTTTGATTTGTAACGTCCACTTCATCATTAGAAAGCGGTACGACAGACAACTCCTTTAAGAAATACTACATACGGTGTATACATTCTTTTAAATGTTTTTGAAATTGTGGAATCTATCCTTTCAAGCAAGTTTAGAAATTTTATAAAGCATGTTGATAAACAGCTTTTACAGCTGCACTGTCCTAAAGCCACGGTTTGACATAAAGTTACAATCAACAGAGAGATCATTTAAGGAATTTTTAAATACACAAGATAGTTCAGATTCTGATCTTAGCAGAAACGTTTCAAATATTAAATATCTCTTGCCATTTATCGAGCTAGCTGCATTACCCCGGAAAATGTATCTTTAGTTTGTTTCTTTCATAAAATTCCAACATTTCTTTAATTTCGGACTCATTAAAGAAGGTTCCCATATTCTCTTTGCCATTTCAAAATTAATGATATTAATGGCATTTTCTCGATTTCTTTAAAATACTAAAAAAAAGTGGTGTCAGGATTGCTTGCTACATTGGTATTTTACATTCAAACACAAATTGTAAAATAAGTTCATATATGTGATGGCGGCACAGAAAGAACGATGCACTGTCCAAATTTTCTACAAGATAGAAGATACTCCTACAAAACGTCAAGTGTTTGTTGCAGTTGTATCACAGCAAAGAATTTGTAATCTTTTTTCTTATTGTATTGATCTTTGTTGCACCCTTTTTTTCTCTATCCGAGAGATGTTTGTCCAGTCCCTCAAGATGGCTTTTACATCCTGACTCTCTCTGCCGAAACAAAAACATCCTGTCTTCTTCCAACGTAATCATTTGTAAAAGATTCGGATGTTCAATTTCACAAATATTGTTCAAATTATTTCATGTCAAAAATATAAAAAAATTGAAAGTCGGAAAATAAGGGACACACTTATCAAAATTTGGAGGTTTTGATACATGTGTGATAAGATTTTAGATAAAAATCGAAATATTAAAAAACGTACTTATTTTGAAATCATAGACACACCAAAATTATTTCTAAGGAATAAATTTGCTCGCCGTGTGACAAATTCAAAATTTAAGACAACTTGATGAAAACTTGTCAACAACCCCTGAGATTCAGCATTACCCACTGCATCACAATACGAAAAATTTACCGCTTCTTCTGTGTGAATTAAATTGTAAAATAAATCAAAGTGAACACAATGAATCGAATTTCTTCACATCAAGAACAAACCATATTAGACAATGCCATTTCAGTGACTTCTTTACCATTTCAGATATTTTCATCAATCAAATATTGAAAAGAATAATCAAACAATGAAGTAAATATCGCAGCCGACGACGAACGACCACTCTTTTCTATTAGTTCTGATGCTAGGTGATTCCCTTCTTCATTGGAATCAGTTTTCTCTACCTCAGTTTCCTCACTATAACTTCCAGACGATTCGGAAGAACTTGAATCGTAGAGAGGCTATCACGAGGATCATAGAGATCATCAGCGTCACTGTCTGGTACTTCACATTCATTTGCAATAGAGATGTATTCATCAAGACATTTTCTATTTCATGATCGATAAGTGGTTTCCATGCCATTTTTGACATTGTGACATTATGGATATGGGATACTTTCGTATAATAAAAGTTTTTCAATTTAAAAAAACACCTCCTACTGCCTTACTATAATAATAATAATAATAATAATAATAATTTATTGAGTCACATATACAATTACAATCATGTATGACGAGTCAAAGTGTCTTGGGTGGAGAGAGGGAAGTTACATTTACTGTCCAGAAGCAAAGCAAGGGGCCATCTCAGCATTTGCTCAAAGGACCAGGGAAACTGGACAGAAAAACCTGATCGAGATGGAGTCATTGCCCTAAGAATTATACTACAATACTTTTTACTTGCTCTTACAATATTTTCTCTCAATGTAAAAAGGAGTGAATGTAGTATATGGCTTGTGAAAGTTTATGTAGAAAATAACGAACTTCATTGTAACAAAATAAGTTTTACTTTCAACACTGTATTACAGAACAAAATACTCTTCTTGGTATCGTTCAAATTGATGCCAAAAAGTTATCAGTCCAAGCCAAAGACACTACAACACCAACTTCTCTGACAATAGTTTGGTGAACAAAGAACAGGGTAGCTCATTGTATTTACGATGGTCTGTGTTGTGTTTTGAGACTAAATCAATCGTGATGGAGAAAACTAAAATGAAATAATTGTATCGTGCAACGCAAAGAACATTATATGGAAAGTTATATAACATGGACAGTTACAGGAAAATTTATTTGGATGAATCCAGGATCTTTCTAAACTTCTACAAGAGACATTAATCAAAATGTTCATATGCTGTATTTCATGACCATTTTCTGTAGACAATTCCATTGCGGGTTCACGGGTTTTGGTCCAAAAAATAACGTATTCTAGTTTGCCGGACGTTTCGGAGTTTATTATAGCTCCATCTTCAGGGCTGGACAAGTTTTCACAACACGGTTATTAAAATATTTCACAGTGATAATTACAATTATAATTTTAAAAAAATTATAAAAACATTGAACATTGAATATATAATTACAAAGAAAATTACAAATTAAATACAAAGAAAATTACAAATAATTACAAAGAAATAGGACACATACCTTACTATGCATGGGAAGTTACATAGAGAATATGAAGGTTCACATCATGAGAACAAGCCACACAGGACAGCATGCCTGCATGTTCCTGAATGAACTAGTGTGCTGTCCTGCATGCTGTCCTGTGTGGCTTGTTCTCATGATGTGAACCTTCAGTATTCTCTATGTAACTTCCCACGCATAGTAAGGTATGTGTCCTATTTGTAATTATTTGTAATTTTCTTTGTATTTAATTTGTAATTTTCTTTGTAATTATATATTCAATGTTCAATGTTTTTATTTTTTTTATTATTATTATTATAATTGTAATTATCACTGTGAAATATTTTAATAACCGTGTTGTGAAAACTTGTCCAGCCCTGAAGATGGAGCTATAATAAACTCCGAAACGTCGGCAAACTAGAATACGTTATTTTTTGGACCAAAACCAGTGAACCCGCAATGAAAATGTTCATAATCAATTTCAATCAGCTACGTACTAGTACATGATATAATACTTTTCCCACGTTCTCAGTAAGATAAACTATTTTAAGACAAAGCAATAAATAAACTTTTAAGCAATAATTTCTTTAAATGAATATGAAATTTTAAAAGCAATTATTATCAACACAAACAACAGTGCATTAAATGAATAACTGACATTCAAATTAACATTTTACAAACTAAAATGGTACCCTTAAAAAATTAACATCGACGGAACGATGGACTTGAAATAACTGTTAAAATAACTTAACACACGCGGTACCACTACTACTAATATTTTATTCTCCCGATAATCTAGTGATTCTACGTTACCCTCAGACTTTTTCGGGTCCGCCTGAAAGTTTTTACGCATATTTTATATCCACAGAACGTTTTCGTGAATGCGAATTAAGGGTTTACACCACCAAGGGTCTCACACCATTCAAGATCACTAATTTTTTTTCTCACCAGACTTTTTTTGTTTTCACGCACTCGTTCCTTTTTCAACATACGGCAACAACAGGCCTCGTTTTTTTTAACAATCATTAACTTTAAATTCAAGATATTGACTTGTAAACCTGACTTCAACCTCGGCGTTTCACTTCGAAGTCATTCATTTTAGTTTCTCTTTTTACAGACCCATTCCAAGATAATAGTCTTAATTGATGGCTAATTCACAGTTGATGTAACCAATACGCAAATATTATTAGGTACAACAGATAAGAGTGGTCTTTATCACATTTGCAGCTTATCGGTAACTTACTGTTAAAGTATATTGGCACGGAAAAGCAGTGTAAAAACATACATCCCAACCGACTGGGCTGAATGAGCTAAAAAAGACTTGTTGAATGAGATATTTAAAAAAATTAAAAAACTCGTCTCATATTTGGATAAATACGGTACTAACGTTTATTTCCTAGCAGGTTAACGAATGCTAATGGAGGGATGGAGGGCCTCTTTACTGAAGGTGTGGCCGGCTTCGGTTGCTACCAAGATAATTAGATTTATTTTAACCGCTGGCTAGATACCTGGGTCGATTTAAGGCGCTGTCTGGAGGAGAATATCTAGTGGTCAGCTGTAATCATCAGTAGTTCTCCGTAGATTCTCCGAACAACACTATGCGAATACCAGAGGATTACTTTCACAACGGTACCACGAAGTGCAGTATCTTCCCTTCCACATCTCCTTTTAACACACGATTACACTTATGAGAACTACACTACCACAGACGTCAGGAGAACAGGCGTGGGCTTAAAAGCTTGAGCACGCTAGGGCGGAGCCCTGCTGCTGGGAGATACTGGTTGGGAAAGTCCCACAAACAGACGTGTAGAACGGCGTTGGATCTCACTATCCAAATGGAGAAAATGACGGACACCTCCCCCCCACAATAACATGCGCAACACTTACGACACTAATGACTAGTGAGCGGATTTTCATAACCTAAAACATTCGCCAAAAATTATAAATAAAATGCTCTTAAAATCTTTAAAATGCACTTAGAAGCAAAGAAAAAAAGTTGATCAAAACCAATTCAGATGAACAATTGAAACTGTTGGATATGATACTGATGTAATCGAGGCTTCTTCATTTCGTTCAAGTAAACTCAGCTTGAAAAATTTTATTTGGACCGTTCGTTAACATGGAATCTCCGTCTTTCATTATCCCGAAATTTGTGGAACCGAATACGGCGCTGATAAGAAACACAGGAACTTTAGGTTACACACAACGGCTGATATTACAATTTCTGAACGAAAAAATTGAACAGGCTACTGAGTAATTTTGTAGTGAAGATTCGTTGTCCCTCTTAAATATTATTTGTAGCATGTATCATTAAAATTGTATTAAAATCGATGAAATCATCAAACATGCTTTAATATTGATGGAAAGTCGTAAAAAATGACTTATTAAAAATCGATGTAATTACGAAAATTATAATAATATAATTCCGTAATTATAATATTCGTATTTCGTAATAATAATATATTTCTTAATAAAAAAAATAATTACGAAAAATGCAAAACAATGCCATTTAAAATGGGTAATTTTCTTTTGTCATAACATAACATTAACTTCTTTGCTAAAAGCAATTTCTCTAAAGTGAAAAGAAAAGTCATTCAAACACGCCCCTACTAATGACTATAGCAGTCGCCGTGCTCGGAGACACTAATCCAACCCTGTTGCCCTGACGCAGCAGCATGGGCTCCGTGGACACGTCGCGCGCGCCGCCCGCGCCGCCGCTGGCCGCCTGCGCGTCGCCCGCGGCCCCGCCCGTGCCGCCCCGCCAGCTGGTCCCGTCCCGCGGAGGCGGCCCGCCCGCGCGCCTGTCGCCCGCCGCCCCCGGCGCGGCGTCGCCGCCTCCGCCGCAGCTGGCCAACCCTTACGAGCGCGCCTATGGCGGCGGCGAGCGGCGCCGCGGCGGCGGCGGCCGCAGCCGCCAGTGCCGCCTCCGCCATCTTCGGGCCGTGCGGGGACGCCGGGGTGGCGTTCCCGCACCTGCCCGTGCCGCCGCCGGTGCCGCCCGTGCCGCCCGTCCCGCCGCTCCTGCACCTCCCGCGCCCCCGCTTCCCGCGCCCGCGAGCGCCCGCTTCCGGCCCCGCCCCCGGCCCCGCCCCAGGCCCCCCCTCAGCCCCGGCCGAGGCGCAGGACATGTCCGACGGCGACACCGTCATGCGCGGAGCGTACTCCGTGCAGGTAAGTACAACTAGCTTTCATATCTACACCGACTGCGATGGCTCAGCCGAAATTCCATTGACGTTGCAGTTACGTTGACCGGGACCGGGAAAGGTGGATTGGGACATTAACTGATGTCACTGCAGTTCCTGGGACCGGCTGGTCCAAGATTCCAGTCCCGACGGTGGCAGGATTTTCGATACTAGCTACATAGTTAAGTCGCTGTCTGGAGAATTCTAGCGGTCAGGCTGCTCTGATCGATGGTTTATTGAGGTTTCTCCAATCAACTCCAGGCGAATGCCGGAGCAGAGGACCACGACTTCCCGCCATCTTTCCTTCCTCTTCCTTAGCCTATCCTCACCCCTTATTTACACTCTAACATGCACACTTCACGCCGGGGGACCGGTCGGGAGATTCGAGCTTGTGAAGTCTGTGGCGATAGGCCTGCTGGACGGAGATATACGATGGGGGAAAACCCCGCAGCCGAATCTCCCTATCCAGCGGGGAAGATCACATCCCCCTCGCCGAAAAAGCACTACACTTAAGGAACTAATGATCTCAGTTTTTGACGCACTAGGAATCACTAATAGATCAAACTCAATTGACCGGAAGGTTATGCGCTTCGATTTCCGGCAAGGACGGATTTTCAGATCATAATCCGTAGCAATATATTAGATCCATTTCGTTGCAAAGCATTGAAAACGGTGATTCCCATATCGGAATAGCGGCTACACTACGCACCCAATATTGAAAAAACATGTTTTTCAAACTATGAAAAATCTATGAGGAGAGAACATATTTTCAAACATTTCATAAGTTCTATTACATTCATACATATTACATCAATTTGGGAGAAGTGTTGACAGGGTAAGAGAAACAATTTTAAATTGAAAAAAGTTATATTGATGTTATATTCAAAGAAATAATTCACTCTCACCATCGATTGGTTGTGAATTCAGACCCCACAAACCGGCATTTCAGACATCTAGCTAACAACTAAGGTAAAAATATTTCTCACAACAGACACGACAGTACGAAATTCAGTGTCATTTTTAAAGGAGTTCAAACTTCAAATTTCAACTCAGGTATTCTTCAAGCTGTTCTTCGCATATTAAGTAGCGCTCCAACGTAGCGAAGTTCCAGATATTTTAAACCATTTGCTCTTGTTGTACGAAAATATTGCTGGAGATCATTACATAGAAAATCTAGCTTGTATTAAACAAGACTTCGGCCATACAAGAAGAATATTCTAAATATTTTATAAAATACGATTTGAAGAGATTGCATTGAGACTGTGGTTATATGGAATGAAATAAAACAGGCAAAAATATTTTTTTAAGTGAACTGGGAACGTAAAGTGTTAACACTACCTTCTAGACTCTAGAATCTAGAGAGTGTGATGATGTGTGTTGACAGTCACTTGTATGAGACATTTTTTGCTGTTGCAGATGAAATAGAACTTTACGTTCGAATTCATCCTCTGGATTATTTAGCTTATCGTATGACCCATCACAGTCCCTGTTAGCTCTCTACCCCCCACCCACCCGCTCACAAGAGAAGTCTGTTCAGTTAGTACACATAGAGGCGATCTGTGATGTGATCTGGTCGCCAATTTTTACTTATTGGGGCTCAAATCTCGGTCGACCCATGTGAAATTTGAGGTGTACAAAGTCAGTTCAGTGGCAAGTAATTTTGGATATATCTTGTTTCCCCTGCCTCTCATTTCACCACTGCACTTTCATTGAAATCGCATAATCATTAGTCATCTATCAGCCACGTATAAAAATAGCTGAGGTGGTAGAAGGCAGCATTGTTGCCATTGAAGTGCCCTCACCAAAATATTCCAGAGTTTGAATCCTGACAGCGGCGGATTTCCGATACTAACTAAATACGTAGATCATCTAAACGAACTCGAGGCTGTGAGAGTTTCAAACAGATATTTCTATTTTTGAGGGTACTTTACAAGAAGCCCCAAAAACATTTACAAAATTTTCTCAAAAATTGCACTAAATGTTTTGATCTCCTTGGATAGGAAATGGACGCTTTAAGAGAATGATTGAGCTCTCATGTCCGTTGAAAACACAGATTTGTTTATTGCAAAAGTGCAATTCTTTTGAGCGACTTCCTTCAGTTACAATATTGATACATATTTTTTCGTGAATGAAATGTGTTCCTTAAAGATGGATATTTAAACAAGTTTATGCTTAAATTTTCGAAAATATGAGTAGATTTTTTGTAATTTGTCGCGACATATATGGAAAGAAAAAAAAATCCTCCTCAAAACTCGGTTCATTTTTTTTTCTTTAATTATTTCCACTGGCAGAAGAGATGGTGCAGGTATCATTTTTTCGATCTTTCGGAATTTTTCAAATTGAAAATTCAGAAATAAAGCGAAAAAGCATCTGCTTTTGTAGCAGCACTTGTGGCATTATTTGTTTTTCCTTCTTCCCTCTTATCACTGACAGGCGAAAGCGGAAGCAATACCTTAACAAACGGATCTCGCGCGCAATGTTTCATTCCTCATTCTTACCCCGTCAATTCCCCTTACAGACATGAATGCTCCAACCTTCTCTGCATGAAGGGACTCAGTTTGACCCGACTGTGGTGGGATGAAGACCCCTGGCGGAGATACCTGGAGGGAAAATCCCCACAAGCACCTAATTTCTAGATCGAGCGTGGAAGGATCACCGTCACCTCCCAGGACTAAAGACCCACACAATTTACGAGCCTAGCACGTTGAAACACAAAATAATCGATGAAGCACCCACAAAAAACATTTCAGTTCAGATTCGACCGAAAAGACTAGTCACTCAAAGTCATAACAGCAATGCACCGTTTGATTTATCAATGAAATAAAGTCATTTGTCCTGTAAATGTGGTGCATGGTTTCTACCGCGGGCGGTGATCTTGCGCTGAATGGCAAACTCCGGCGCCGCCCTACACATCGGTTTGCGGGATTTTACCCCAACGGGACCCAGGCGGATCAAGCTCTGAGCTCCCCGACACATCTCTCCCGGCATGTATGGTGGTATAGTGTATGTCTATGTATGTTTAAGTGTACGGAGTGAGGAAAGGACAAGGAAAAAGAAGGAAAGGTTGGGCGCGATCTGTGACCTATTTGTTAGGCTGCTCCGACGACATTCACCTGGTGTTGATCGGAAATAGAAAACCGCGGAAAAACTACCGTTCAGAAGCAGACGGACACTTGAATTCTCCTTCAGACAACGGCTGACATCTATTCGGTGGTCACGGGGTAAACGTTCTGAAGTCAAAAATCTTAGTATGGAGAATACAGGGGCTAGATTATTTATTTACCCAACGCTTTTTCCTATGCTCAACGCTGTTTACCAACGCTTTTTTTCTCGTTAAGGAGGTAATATTTGGATTCGATCGTTTTTCTAAAATAAAATATAGATAATTAACTTATAGTTTCAGTACTTAAACCCCAATTGGCCAAAAAGTGACTTAAGAACTTTTACGCTGGGGCGATGTTCCGAGTCCTCGCGCCGAAATGGCGGCCGGTGCGCAGGTGAGGGTGTACCCCGACGGGCGCGTGGAGCGTATCTCACGCGCCTTCGAAGCCGAGAGCGGGCGGTTGACGGGGCGGGCGCCGCATCGTCCTCGCCCACCGTCGCCCGCGCCACAGCAGCGCGCACCGACGCCCGCCCTGCCCGCGCCGCCCGGCGTCGAGAGCGCCGCCGCCGCCGGCGACGCCCCCGACGAGCGCTCCGTCATCTCCAACAAGGTTCGAAATCTTTTCTAAATAACTCCTCTTGAAACTCAAAATTTGTTATTATAAAAATTATTAAATTCTAATTAAAAATTTTATAGTTTTATTCCATGTTTTATTGAAACAATAATAATTAGGAGTAATTATGAATTAAATTTAAGGCATCTCCAAAAAATATTATGTTATTATAATGTCTTCAACCATCCTGAAAAATTTATATAAAATTGAACAGCAAATAAATAATATAAAAAAATAAACCTCATTGTGGTACGTAAAGCAATCAATCAATCAAAAGAAATCAGAATCGCCCGCCTCCTTAAAGTTCCCAATATATAAAGAAAGTGTAATTCAGTACCAGATAAAAATACGATTTTGTATATACTCTGAAACGCAAGGTCGAGATAGAGCACGATCGAGACAAGAGAATCCGCATTAGGGCCATCTACACATACAATTGGTGTTCAGAACGCCTGAACAGCATATCAGAATAATCGGGTAGCCTAATGTGATCTAGGGTGTGTGGTTACCCCGAAATTGGTGTTGGCTGCGGTAGTGATTTGTTATGATTTTCTTTTTTCTTTCCTTACTCGAAAAGTGGATGTATTTTTAGTGCGGATGATGCTTGACGAAAAGTTAGGAAGTCGATGTTTTTGCAATAGACACGGAAGATTACTGGAACTGTAAATTCCATGCCGATGACTATAAAATGATTATGTTGAGGAAGAACCTATCTCTCACTAACCTTTATTAATAAACATACACTGAATAGAATTACGCATTTGTAGACGTAAGCATGTTATCTAAATGTACCTCTCAAACAAAATGCTAGATGACCGTTTTTATCACTGTATTATTTTATATTATTTGCTGTCATCGAATAGTGCAATCAATGATTTTTTCAGTTTCAAATTTTATGAATGAGGAGCGCAGGGATCTTATATCAATGGTATGTGTCATCCGCGGAGGAGAAAGAATGAAACTTCCAGGAAGTCGTAATAAATTGTGTTGTATTCTGTATTGTATTCTGTGGTGCTTGTTTGCCATTAATAAAAAAAATACGCCAAGTTTATAGTTAGGTCATACTCATTACAACGAGAATTTTCGAACAGGTCAAACGTTATACATATATTTTTTAGTTCTCCAAGGGTACATGCAATTCTATACAGCTCGAAAGAATTATCGATAAATATTAAAATTATATACTACGAAAAGAAACGAATATGGACTGCTACAACGTATTTTTTTTTAGGAGTCGGGGGAATATGAAAGTCCTAAAGTGAATTTAATGATGTAAATATTCGAATTTTAGTAAATCTTACGTTATATTTCGTCTTTTATATATTGACGTTCGATAATTTCAAATCACACCAGAATAAAATCGAAATATTGCTGGCGCGCAACATACAGCAAGCACGTTTCAATATATATTGTAGCATAAAACGGAGATATGTCGGTGCATGTGAACCGCTAATCACTGTTATCCACTGTTATCGTGTACATCTCACAACGTTTAAATATTATTTTCCACAAAGTCACCTTACATTCATATTGACTTTTACTATCATCACATGATGAAAGTATTTGGGTATAACTATTTTCTTATAAAACACGAAATGAATAATATGAAATTTGCAGTTCATCTCTTTTTTCGTGATTGTTTCCATACTAAAATATCCGTTTGTACCGCACTCTCTCTACTCACTGCCTACATTGTGCACAGAGTTTCCAGACGCTGCCGTCGCTCAGCGAAGAAAGTGTCTGGGAGGAGAGTGACGAACGATCCAGCGTGATCACCGCTGACGACGACACGGCGTCCACCGTCACAGCCACGAAGGTGGGGCCGTGCTGGACCAGCTGCCCGGTGGAGGTGGACGAGGAGACCCTGCGAGAGGGAGACGGCGCGAGTGGCGCCAGTCCCCGCTTCCCGGATATGGAGTTACTCAAGGACATGCTCCGCGGCATGTTCGAGTCCTTTCGACGGGACCTCAAAGGTATCTACTTTATTTGTGCAAGCATCTTGAACCCCGATGAAGCAAGAAAAATATGACACGCTATGCGGGAGTTGGATTTCGTTTCGTGCGTAGAAGCTAAGAAAGACATCAAAATAAGCGTATTAGTATTTCTTCTCTTTTCTTCGCTAGAATCGTCTAGGGACGAGACAATTTCAACACTTTTGACTAGCTATTGCTTCTTTCTGCAGTACTCCTTCAGCTTCTGTTACCTCGCGTCGGAACATTTTGCACCAGGTTCCCTGTCCTTCCTTGGCACCCTTTCCATTTTTTTTATTTATTTTTTTTGCAATTTTTGCATTGTCTCTCCATTGTTTCTTCTTTTCTTATATTATTTCTTTCCGTATCTTTCTTAACTACTTGAACCCAAGTTACGGTAGATTTCTTATTCCAAAGATCCTTTCTTCTGTTAGCCTTTTTTTATTCATCCTGAATATGCGTCCAAAAAAGAGCAATCTTATCTTGCAAATTAGAATTTCCTCTAAGAATAAAGGAAGTATGGCTGGAAAATACGATCCTAATTGTAATCTAGAATTTGTTAACGTACTGTTGTTATTGGATATTGTATTTCATAACGATTCTATGACGTATCTAATAAGATTTATCATTACGAAAAAACTTTTATTAAGAATGAATGAATTATCGCTATTAACAAAATACATAAAAGCAATTATGCAACCTAGAACTTTTTACCTGGCGTTTACAAATGTATTGATTTCCAATATTCCAGTATTTAATGTCATCTATCGAAGCGTAGAAAATATACCTTTACTACTGTAATTCGATTTTGCTTAGGGTTCTGTTAATACTGCTACTTGATGAATATAACTTCACAATTGTAGATGAAAATAAACAATCAATTAAATAAATCATTTTCAACGAAAAACATTCATTTTGAAATGATATTAAGGCTTCGTGCAAAATGCCTGACGAGACGTTCGAGACAGATGTTTACAAGTGTCTGAAAAACAGTTTCCTTACTTGGATACAAGAAAATAACGGATGTTAATTCACACTATATTACAAGATATGCCTTAGCAATGCATGCCACTGCCATTAGAGACATTCCTCATGAGAAGGCGACCGTTGTTTTTCTGTTGAAACAGTACACGGTAAGGTTGTCGTAGTCAATATGACAGCTATCTACCATCAAAACCGATTATTGAGCGAAGGCCTTTACCCACAAAAGAATTCACGAACCACATCTATCGTGGATCGAGATAACTGCAATGAGTTTTCAACGGTTTGCATAGATTACAATGTTCTAAATATATTTTACTACAGGTGTTTGAAGTTTGCCAACCATACGAGCTTTTTGTACTTCGCGGGCTTTTTGTATTTCGTAATTCCAAACTGCTGACGAGACGAGTCAAAATTTGCCTTAAAATTTATTTTCATATAATTGTGACGTACTCATGTGTGCCAGCGCATTCTCTGACACCACGGCAATGAGAGTCTGCTCCTTGCCAGAGAATTAGTCACTCGCGACTGTAAGCCGAGGTCCTTGGAGAGGCTGGAAGATTTTTGGATATGGGCCACCCCCACAATATGGCGTCATTTAGAGAAGGTAGATACGCGGAACCCTATGGGAAAACCTTAGTCATTGAACATGTGCATCTCCAACGTTTCAATATTCAGGACTGGGGAGCTAATTAACCTCTCCCAGATTCAAGGTAAGAGTTTATTCCAAAACATATAAAACTATCTACAGAAAGCAGCGCCAAAGAACAAAATCAACCAAACCGTATCAAAACTTAAATGCTACGTTTAAACTAATTAAATATATTTTTTAATTTAAAGCTCTTGTGGATTTTCCAAAATCATAGGCGCTGCCACCTTTCATCTAAAGCTAGCAGCGCCCGGCTAGAAAATACAACTTTGCATAATAACCGGGAAGTCATAAAAAATCTGCCAGCTGCCTTAGTTGCCACTTAAGTGTAAGTGGCCTGCGCCAAACACATTCAGTCCCTGCAACATTGCGTCAATGACGTCTAAAGTGCTTTTATAAATTGGGATATATTACATACCCAATGTGTGTATTTCACACAGGATTCACAGAAAAAATACGTAATTATGTGACGACTACAACGATCGAAGGAAAATTCATTTGCTAAGGACTACATATAAGAAACATGATAGTAGAGCCAGTTACTCTTAATAAATTTCTACTACCCGCTACAGTTACTCACAAGGGAAGTAACAGATCCTTCATGTCGAAACACACCTCGAAATTTTAATGGCATATGCTAATTGATACCAGAAACTCGTATGCGAAAAAATAGCGGCCAGTTTCCATTGCAAGTTCTCCAAATAAAGCTTTGAAAAACACATATAAGTACTAGGAAAAAGATAGACGCCTCTACCGGTCCGTTTGGGCAGCCCTTACTCCGGGCGAGCTGGCGCGAGGGACCCCAAGGTCATGGATGAGTCGGCCCTGCGTCAGCGGCCCTGCAATAAACAAGGGCTGCGTACACGAAGTCTTGTAGACTTCGTGGCTGCGTAGTTTCGCACCCAGTTCATCTTTCGCTGTTACAAAAGAAATAACATCTGCAATGGCTACAGAGCAAGTTCTGTTAAATCCCGTTAACATAGTTGAGTTCGCCTTGTGTTACTTTCGTAACAAAGGTGTATCTTCGAAGGGAAGAGTAAATGAAAAAGAACGAGAAATGGGTCAATGTATTATCGAATTGATCGAAAATAATAGCACTGGAGTGGAGCATTACGAGGAATCGACCCTCGTATGCGAAGGAAGTAATTGTGAATCAAGTGATAGTGACAGTGATACAGACTGCCAAAAGCATACTTCTACCACGGGTGATGATATGGGAAAGTGTTTATTAGAATCAGATAGTGAATCTCCAGAAACTAGTGATTCTAAAAGTCATTAACCTTGCAAATCCTCCGGTTTGGTTTATTATACAAGCCGTGTGAAAAATACAAATGGGGATGTTAGCATTAGCTACGAGTACAAGAAGAAAGCTGTGGAATTCTGTTTGAGTGACGGCGGTAAGAAACGTTTTTCAATGTCAGAGAGACAACTATATTTGAGGAAAAAGCAAGTGGAAAGCATGACAGCAAATCCTAGTGAACACAAAAAAAATTACGTATGAGAAACTTTGGTCTCGATTTGAATTTGTAAGAAGAACGAATCAAAATGTGAATGATGAAGATCTGCGACAGTGGACCCTGGAAATTTCACAAGAAACTGGCAGCAAAAATAAGGATTTTCCTCCTGTCACTCCTCGATCAATCTTTCAAAAAAGCACACAAAATTAAGATCAGGAAAATAACAAAATTTGTATCACGCACTTACGTTCACGACGAAACACAAAAGGGTGTGGTTGTAGAAGAATTTCTCAAAAACGCCAAAAAGAGATTTTCACATTACTCACATACAGACCAAAGTGGATTTGAACGCGAAATGCGATCAAAACGGGCTTTGTCGTTTGTTGGTGGAAGTCATACACAGACAGTTGCTCCATCAGTTGGTGCATTATCACACTCGTACACTATAATGCCAACAATAAGTATGGATGGATCTTTGTTGCCTATATTATTTATAGTACTGCAGGAACCAAAAGGATTTTTCGGCCCTGTTGTCTCCAAAATAATGTTTGAAGCCGAAAACATAATTGTTACGACTACAAAATCAAGAAAAATGGGAAAGATGGAGTTGAAACAGTGGTTTAAAGAAGCGTTATTCCCATTTGTAAGTGAAAATTTTGCTCTGCTTTTAGATTCGTGGACCACGTACAATGTCAGAACTTGTATTGAAGATATTCCTCCAGGCAAGACAATTGAATTGCTTCCCGGATACTTCCCAGATACTTCCCGGAACTACAGGAAAAATCCAACCACTGATAAGTTCTTCTTCCGACAGTGGAATGCTATGTATGGCCGTTTATCAGAATATATTGTGTCTCACAAGAGTATTAGTGCCAAAGTTTCCGATAGAGACACAATTCTTCAATTGCAATCCTTCATTCATTTTCAATTTCCATCTCCTCGTTTCCAAAACATGATAAAGCATTCGTGGTTTGCTACAAGGTATATAACAGAACGGCCTCCTGAATTTGTAGTGCCCGTCAAATATTGCCTTGAAACTGTGAAAAACCAATGTGAAGAAGAATGTGACAATGAAGTTTTTATTCGTTGTGCGTGAAGCCGAAAATGTTTGTTTTAATCATTCAGTGGAAACCAGTCATTTCTGCTTTTTATTCGTGCCGCACTAACTTGCGACGAGACACTGCTCCTGGCTTTCGTCTGCACGCCGACTCGCCGCTGTGGCCCGTCTGTTCGGCCGGTCGGTCGGTCGGTCAGCCGGCCGCCCGCTCGACGCTGGTAAGGATGTCCAGCGGCGCCGCAACACTCCATTGCTAGCTAAGATTTTAGCTTCAATTTTGGAGCCTTGCAATGGAAACTGGCAGCTAATATTTTGGATATGGGATTCAGATAGTGCACTGCGTGTGTCATAAAAATTTCGAGGGGTGTTTCGACATGAAGGATCTGTTACTTCCCTTGTCAGTACTTACAACTACTGCTGGCAAAATGCCTTAGACAATTCGTCATTGACTTTATGGTCAGGTTAATTAAACACAATCGAACCTTTCCAAGATTATATTATCTGTATTTTCCAACAATGTCTCCTGTTTATATTTAAGTTATGCAAAACAAACGTATTCTCGTGGATATTTGTTTTCATTACGCTTCACATCTGCAGCATCCAGATATAAAATTTCTCGTTAAGAATATTCAAATCTAAATGAGTTGTGTATATTTTTACACTGATTGAGCCTGTTTGTATACAGGCTGTATTTGAAACATTGTTATAAACTTTAAAATCATGCAGAAGGGTAAAAAAATGATTACTTTTTGACATGAAATACCCTCGACTTCGTTAGAACATGAATTGTCGAACATTGTGCATTCGGGGTTGCCTAAATATAACGAGAAAAGCTCACGTGGATACATCAATATTTGTCGTTTGTCGTTAAATGTTTATTGGCAAATGGCATCATTTTTTACCCCTCTAACAGTTCAAGAACTTGCAACATTTATTCCAAGACATCTATATATAACGATGCATCCTAGTATTTCTCTATCGCGTATTTTACACTGTCACCTATTACCTGCAAACAATATGAAAGTTCAAAATATGAAATTATTAAAAGCTATTCGAACTGGTAAGTTTTTCAAAATTTGAGGCGCATATCTTCTTAGACACATCTTAACAAACAGAAAATCATCAACAAATTTGGTTTGCTTGGAGGTCCGGGATTTTTAAGGTCGAAGATTAGAATTTAGGGAACTGATTAAAAAACGAATATTTACAACACATTAACCACATACGTGTCAAACAGGATACCTATTCTATATTAAAAATATTATTTTCCGATTTGATAAGAACATTGTTAACCGCAACCTGATTCTCAACTACACTGTAAGATCCTGAAACAAAATGCAAATATAACCCACACTAAGAATATCATAATCTACTATTTCACCACATTCTAGAATTTCTTTTGCAGTTAAAATATACGACAATTAAAGCAGTAGCTTTCGCCAGACTGTAAAATGAGAACTAAGTCTTAGTATTTATTAAACTAGAGACCTGTGCCTCTCAACATTTTGATGAGCATTTGTGACTTGGATTACTACAATTTCTACACTTCTTTCCTCCTATACTCTCAAAAGCCTTCAAACACGTGACCAATAATTTAGATCAACATATATGAACTCCGTTGCTATCTTGCGGAGAATGCGCAGTGTCATGTGAATATCAAGTGTTGATCTAGAATTTGTTTAATTGAAATATTGCGATTAACAATGCAGCTCAAACTAGACGCTCGATCGCTTTAATCAGTGCATCATAAACAGTGATATGTGAGTCTGTTCTTTTACACTTACCTAATGCGCGGTGCCAGCCATGGAGGAAAGACCGGAGAAATGAATAACGGAATAGCTATTGAAGAGCAACATCAAATTATCATTCAGCAAGAAGAAGAACAATTGACTCATCTGCAACAATATGATCCGATAAATCGGATTCTAATAAAAGTATCAACTATGCCTGTGATTGGAGATTTATCTGTTTGAGATATTCACGAATCAATGCTCGCATTGTTGGAAAGTCATAAATTAAAATTTATGTGCTGTAACGTTCAGAGGTTCTAGATTTAGAGCGATTAGAGTGAAAGACGACGCATTACAGTCGTGTTGTTTCACATTGCTAGTAGGTTTTCATTTAATTATAATATTAATTGATGTGAACACATTTTATACGAAATGAAATAATAAAGGTTCGTGTTTTCCATTGGAATTGATATTCTATGAAAATAATTATAAATAACTAAACTATTTCATATTAGTTTTCGTGATGCAAAATAACGGATCACATGCACAGAGGACACTTATGATTGCAATATATCAGAATAGCTACGTTTTTTCTGTCTACTTTTCAAGCATCTTCTTCTAAATTAAAAATTGTCTATCTGTTGCTGAAATTTTCAGTATATTGGATGAAGAACACACAGAAGGTGCTAACAATTGCAGGCAATGATTTTCGCTTTTTACAGAAATTATGCTTGTTAGATGGAAAGGGATTTATGTATTTTGCCACTTTTGCAGAAACTTAAAGAGGGCACTTTTCGGAAGTACATCTCGATCTTCGATATTACCAACACAGAATATCTCACCACATTCGTAATGCAGGATCAGCACGAAAACAACGCGAGCCTCGGTTTGGCATTATGTTGCTTCCCATCAAACAATTCGTTTTTATTTGGAGCCTCAATATAGGCGAACACGGTGCGATCTATTCCACTCTTAAGTACTCCAAAAACCACGATGGTATACCATTTCTTACCGTAATTAGTTAAATGTAATGCGATTGACTGTCTTCAAACTACGTGTTTGCGCCCACGTTCGATCGTCATTGCCCACCTTTCACTCAGGATTGTCTATAACGTATTCTACTACAATCTACTAATAACGTAATTTAGGACATATTATCTCCGAACCCATTCCATGCATGTTTCACTAGTAGATGGTGCGGTTTTGCCGCAACGCACCACCGCACACAGCGTAATTTTGGCCATGTAGCCGGAAAGAAGTCTGTTTTCCAATGTATTCACAAGGGTTATCTGGGATATTTGTTTTAAAAGGTCCGTAGTACATAAAATGGAAATCGATTTTCTTCTGAATCGCTAGATGTAGCAGTAGATCAAGTTCAAACACGCACGATCTTACGGTGAAAGTGTGCATCAAATGGCACTTATATCACGGTAATCATTCAAGAATTACGTTTTCGAATGAATTTTCTTTTACAGATTGCGTCAAAATAAGCAAAAATGCTCTTGATAGTGAGTTGTTTTAAAAATGTAATTTCACTGTTATTTTCACATCTTTTTACAAATTTATCTACGCCCTTAATATAGAATTTACCATAATTCGTGCTTATGACTGTATAGATATTAAACCTTGAGTGATGTCGCAGGCTTCCGCGGCCAGTCAGGGTTTGGGCTGTCCGAGTGAAGCCGCATCGAGGACTGAAGTGACGACATCGACCAACGTTTCTTGGCCTTCCTCAGGGCTGCAGTGTCTGTGTTCATTCAGGGCACTACAGCCATGAAAAAGACCAAGATATGTTGGTCGAAACGTCGATATCTTATCCATCGAGGCGGCGTCATCCGAACACCACAGATCATGACATTAAACCTAGTTTCTTTTGACATTCAAAACCATGAAACAACAGCTGCGCGTATCTATGCCTCAAAAGGTTTTTTTTTCTTCTTCCTTCGGAGAAGCGCTAGAGCTTTTTGCTCGAGTTCGTATTTTTGACAATGAAAACATCTGTCTTTAAAATATTACAAAGAAAATTGTTCCATAAATTAACGTTATAATTTACATTCAATATATTCTTTTTATAACAGTATACGATTTATAGTTTTGTAAATATTTAATTTTTTCCGTCTAGATTGCCAAGAGTACATATTGTGCACCGCAATACACCTACACGTTTAGGGTATATTTGTGTGGTCTATGAGGGCATACGACAGGTATTAATGGCGAGGTATGAAATGTTCACCGTGCTAAAGTCATAAATATTGAATGCCAACTTGAAGTAGCATTCAAGTCGAAACTGATTGAGACAGCGAAACAAACGTTGAACCCCAAATAAACGTATCACTGAATGTTGCAGTGTCTGGATCTCAATATGTATATTCCCAGTCTGAACATCACTCAACGTACGTTCTTAGAGATCACCGCGGTTTTCCATCTACTTTCAGCTCTTTTATAAACCCACCGCTTTCGGTATCCGAAGTTCTCTTCGTATCATTACATTGCGTACTATTGGCTATACGAAAAGTGAGTCAACGGTCATTTCTCAGACCAACGTCCAGCGATCCCTACAAATAAGCGCGAATTTGTCACGTGCACGTGCTTACTTTCGGGGAAACTCAACTCTGCAAATGTCAAGTATTGTTGAAGATTACTGCGGGTTACTAAGGAGCACCTGTCTCCTTTACAGCTTCTCCAGCGAAAACTGCTCCACCCCAAACCACGCGGGACGAACGCAGACACGCTCGATCTCATCCATTAGTCACGCGTAGAATGTAAAATCATTTGACAGCGAAGGCTTCCGTGGCTGGAATCAGTAGCTAGCATTTTCGCCCGAAGGAAGATCGTAGAAAGGCGGCCAAGACGTAGGCACTCGTACATAGGACGTGGCGTCTCACGGACGGCCAAGTAGATAGGGAAAGTTTCTGTTCCTCCTCCTGGGGCTTTTCTTGATCGCTGGAGGCCCGAAATATCTGGTATCTATTTCTATCATCTTATTTTCTAACGAAGTAATAAATATGTCACACAAAAAACTACGCAAACAATGTTTTTCTCCTTTCTTTCTCCCAATTTTAAGAAGTGCTTTTCAATATTTCTCACAAAAGCAATTCTTGAATATCCGAAGGGATTAGGACACAAAGAAAAAACAAATGAAGTTTTTATATCACTTCTAAAATGCATGACGTATTTAATGATTTTCACATCGTCTTCCAAAACTACAATTCAGTCTTAAGAAAACCCATAAGGCAGGCTAAAATAATGAAACATGATCAGAATATTATTATTTCAAACACAAACGCAACGTGGAGTTTGCGTAGAGAATGTTTTGTATGTAGAGAAATCAACAATCAGGCAAGAGTAACCAGTCACTTCAAACCCCATTTTTACGAGATTTGCGGTTGATCGCAAGAACGCTCAAGAGCCACAAAATTCAACATCAGATTCTAAAAAAATAATAAAAAAACACACGTTACTTTCAGAAAATTCTTCCTATGAAATTCTCAAAATAATCGAATAATCGGTCAAATAAGTAGGTGCAACACAAGCACGTACTTTTTCCCCTTATTGCAAACAGTTACGTAATATTGAAATGTGGGCAAACGGAAACTGTTCTCAGAGTCCACGGAGCAGCATGTGTCACCTGAAGAGGGAACGGCCACTCCGGGGGCGACTGATGTCGGGTTTACGACAGAATTCGACCCCGAATTCATTCGACCCAACATCCAAGACGAAGGCATGGTCGAGATGGATGACGAGGCCGTGCAGGTATATAACGAATCAACAAAAGTGGTCAGCCGGACAGCTTCCAGCTAATACTTCGGTCCCAATTATCGATATATTTCCTACCTTTTCTTTGGTAAAATATTTGTTTACATTATATGCATAATTCCAGTAGGCATGTAACTTTTTGTGGCAGAATTGAGAGTCGTTCTAGTTAGGTAGTATAGGCTGGTAATCACTACTACATAAGAGAATAAACGTAAACGTGCGAACATACTTTCTTCTTTTAAAAGTTCAAAAAGATCCAACGAAAAGATTTCGGACAGTCAAATTTATAATAACAGTATACATTAAAACTTATGTTTGTGGCTACAAGGCTGATGCACCTTCATCTTCAGGCCAATTGTATTTATCAAGGTTTCATCCTTTTCGCATGAATGTGTAACAACGTTCGCCATAAATTAAAACAATTTAACATCAAGTTATTTACGTTATGAGATCATATTTCTACATCAATGATCTTGTTTGATACTCAACTTGTCGGCCTATTTCTTTACAATACGAAAAGTATGGTAAAATTCTTTCTGGTTTATTCAAATATATGTGTATTGGCCAAAAGATGAAGGTGCATCAGCCTTGGAAACGTAGTCACAAACATAAGTTTTTAATGTAAACTGTTATTATAAATTTGACTGTCCGAAATCTTTTTGTTGGATCTTTTTGAACTTTTAAATTAAATATATGTGACAGCCTTACAAAAAAATTTCAAGACACTTTCTTCTTTTTTAAAACGAAATGGACTTCGTATTACAGCTCTGGAAACGTTTCAACAAGTGTGAAGCGCGCAGGACACGGAAACTTTCTCCATTCTCGATGATAAATCCATAATTTTAAATACTGAAACCCATAATTTGAATATTCTAATGAATATTGAACATGATGATGGTGACCACTCTTCACTCTTTGGGCGCCGTATTTGCAACTTCATAAAATTTTACAAAGAATATTAAATGCCACAGTTTTCACAAAAATAAGTCAACAATTAATCATATTCAAAAAAAAATGTACAAATATTTTAAAAAATCTATAATCGATGCAAAAATTTCATTGATAAATAAATGACAGGATTTAATATTGACGGCATAGGCGAGGTTGTAATAAAACTGGGCATTTACAATTTTTAAAAGGTTAGCGCGTTTTTTAAGAAAATCGGAACTATACTGTATTTATACATGCATATTTCTCTTATTCGAGCAAAAACAATTCAAACTAGTGGTGCATACAACAGCACAAACTTTCCCGCGTTATTCGAAACAGCTACGTAGTACTGAAATATTGCACTTTCTACGCTACTAATATCTTAGACTTATTTGAAAACGTCCAATTCAACCAAGAAGTCAACAACTCACTGTTTCCATCGCAGTGTGGTCAGAACTATGTGAATTCTACAACTGCACAAAAATAGAGTACACAAGTTTTGTAAACCTGTATTAGTAAAAGAAGCCTGATACCCTGGGCAATATAGAAATGCATTCCATAGGGCCATGATTAGAGAAGAGTATTTTAAAACCATGCAACAAATACTCTGCTCACTACAAATGGTGCAGCACTTGGTGCGAAAACTAAATATTTTCATGCAAATATCAACATAAATTAGACAATTATAAATCGTTTTCATACATCTCCATCAGGATACAACAATCACACGTACGTCACAGATATTCGCGAGCGCAAAGTGAATTCCATTGTTGCAGACCCTGCACTGTCGCTATTCTGAGAGCATTTTTTACTTTTTATTTCAAATATTTCAAAATAAACAATTTCTAAAATATTAATGTGTAAATGCATAACACTCGAATGTAAGAAACGAACAAAGAAATAATAAACAAAATTGCAAATTCTAATTTACGATATGAAGCGCAGTAAATTTACAGCAAGCTATTATGTTTGTCACAAAACTATAGAAAAACTACTCCTACTTGAAAAAATTAAGCATGACCTCATTTGAAGATGTAGTTTTGATAAATACATTTAATTGAGAAAAAATTGTGTTTTTAAAATTGTAGATATAAGGAAACAACAAAAACGAAGCGCAGTCAATTTCGAGCGGATTATTATGTTTGTCAGGAAATTATAGAAAAACTACTCATCTTTTCAAAAAATTCAACATGACCTCTTTCGAAGATTTGTTTTTGATGATCATATTTCATTAAGAAAAACAATCGTGTCTTGACAATTGTAGTTGTAAAAAGACGTCAATATTTCTTTAATTTTTTTTACATTTTTTCCAAAATTAGGCATTTTAACGAACATGAAACCTGCACCATTCTCTTAAGCTTCCTGTGCTATCACAGGTCCCAATTTAATCAAAAAGACGTTGTGCGGTCTTCAAGAAAAAATGGTTTAAAGGAAATAAAAAATTGTCTATGTTTGACACAAATTTTCGAAAAAAAAATACTTGTTTTGAAAAACTTGAACATGACCTTTTTTGAAGACTATTTTTTATGAACACATTTCATTAAGAATAAAAATTGTATCTTCATGATTGTAGTTTTAGGAAGATGCCGAAATAATTTTGTTTTTTTTTTTCAATTTTCGAAAATATGAGTATTCAACCAACATAAGACTTACGCTATTCTGTTAAATGACCTTCAGACTATCCAACAACAAAATTTAGTCAAAATTGTTGGCATCATTTCTTCAAAAGTTTGAAAATATCCCAGGGGCTTTATATAAAGTACCTTCCAAAATTAAAATATCGGTTTCAAATTGAAGGGCCCGCAACTTCAATCAGATCGATGGGGGAATATCAATTTTGGAGAAAATAGGCTAAATAGTTTAGCCGCTAACGTTGTTCACAAGCGGACAGACGTTTTGCCGTCATTCGCTATCAAGAACCCACAAAAAAATTATTCTGGGTGCCCCACGTGTTAGAGGACATTTTTCTTCCAAACTTAGCAACTGGATTTATCAACTTTTTCGTTGCCAGGGCCCTGAAATAAGATTTTCTGCCGAAAATTCTCGTTTTTTTCGCGCAGCGTTATATATAACATATCTACTCCGTAGCGAGAAAGTAAAACTTTGTATTCAAAAGCATTAATATCCAAAAAGGAGATACATATTTTTCCTGTAAGTAACAAAATACTTTCACCAACGCGCTGTGTAGTCAGAAATCTCTTCACTACGTAAGTATGTGTTGTCAGAAACCATGTTTTATGTATCCTAGACTGTAAATCTTGCTGTCGACCAAATATTTGTGATCAACGTAGCTTCATTCACACTATTTTCTTCAAAACTTATATTCCTAAATAGCTCTTGCCGAACTCGTGGTTTTGTGAATTCGAAATGGATGTTTCCATTTAGGAGGTACTATACCAAACGCGTTATCAGCATTTTAATTTTTTTCTCGGAGCAAAGCAGGCTAAAAAATGGCCAAGGTCTACTTTCCTTGAACACTCTGAAATTTTGAAAATTACAAAACAACAATCTAAAAAATCAACATTGCAAAAGTACAATATTGTTAAGATGTTTCTCTTTGTAACAAATCTGTTCTAAAAATAGTTATTTATTTAAGACTGCCTACAGCTATATTTAATATCAGTATTTTCTCGTAAAGTAAAGATAATTTACAAGATTCTCATAATGTACTCAAATTACATCTTTATTTTCTGGAATTAGAGCCAAGGTACGCTTATAAAAATGACGTGTGTTCCATTTTCGATGAACTCTCTGAATTCTCAAAAATCGCAAAAATAATAAGCAATTTGAGGATATCATATTGTGGCGCCAACAATTTCATGGCCATTTCGGAAATAATAATACACTCGGAAATCTTGCTAAACAACAAAAAAAGTTCTGCAAACACGTGAAAACATTGGAAGACAATACCGCGTGCCACGCAGTGTTTTGAATAAATAAATGAATGAGATTATCGTTACTTCCATTCAGAAGGAAATTTCGAGACCAATTGCAACAATCATCATTCGTGAGAAAACATTGTAGAAGAGTAAAGTTAATAAACTTTTGCAACTGGTGTTCTTCCAAAGAAACGACCTCTTCTCCCCTGGACTAGAGGGATTTTGAACGTACACTGAGTAAGACGCCTTATCTTTTCTTCGAAAATTGTTCCGTTAGAACAGACTTCACGTGAATTGATATCTATAATAATCTTGAAACATCATTGTTTCGTACAATTTTAAAAAATAAATATTGCCAGTCAACAACAGGCCATGTCAAAACTAATTGTGTTAACGTTCATATTAAGGTGAGAATTCACGTAATAACTGAACTGGACGTGAAACAGCTTTTTAACACATCATTTAAAGATTCAAAATAAAATTTCCTTGAAAACGCCTTATTTAAATGGTGGAATGCATTTCAAATAATCATTAGTTATGTCATTGTAAGATATCTATTGCATAAAAATGCTCAATAGAATTTATTACAACTTTAATCGATAACGTAATTCTCCATTGAATTTAAATGCAAACTAAACATAATTACTATATACTTTTGCTTCATAACCTATCGTGTGTACCCTTTCTTAATAAAACCGCATATAATAGGGTGTAAACTGATTAAGATACTATAACTTGATTAACCCAATTTTAATCCGACATCTTTACTGCAGAGGGAATTGTGGCACAGAAATGAAAGCATAAAACCACCTATTTTCACTTTTAATTACAGAACTTTAATTTACATAATTCCAGATATTCATTTGCTGTAGAAAATAACGATTCAGAATTTCTTATGAATCATATATCTTCATCTTTGTACTCGTTTAAAAAAAGTGCTTCGTTATCCCATAAATTTGTTTTTTTGTAGATTTTTTTTCTGCATTTCAAAATAAAGATGGGAATAAGGCCCTAAAGAGAATATCGGAAACGGTACGCAGCTTGTAATAATAATAAATAATACGCGGTTTCTAATAATAATAATAATAACAACAACAACAACAAACCATGATTTTTAATGTCATTAAGTCAACAACAATACGATTTTTTAATGTAAGTATTAATTCCGTTCCACTGAAGAAAGCAAATACAGTAAAATCTGTCTAAACCGGAAACGATTGGGACGAAACAAATTTCCGGTTAGAGAGAATTCCGTTTTAGGCAAGATTGTCCGTTTGACACTTTTTATGTTGATATTTCCGTCCTGAAACTAGTAACATGACTTTATTATAATTATAAAACGTATACTAACATAAAACTCATTTATGGAAGAAATCACCAATAAATGAATATTAAACATAATTATTTCTGACAATTAGGTAAAAATAAATATTTCACGACTTGTTTATTTAAATAATGTTACTTTTTCAATATTAATCTAGAGTTTTTGCGTTTTGGGTTTCTCTCTTACTAACACCCTTTCAGTTGTTTTCCTAATTTGAAAAATTTAATATGTAGAGTTTTATGTTCTTTTTCAATCATTGTCAAACTGGTTGTGAAACTCATAAAAACACAATACCTCACTGGCTAGTGGCTGCACCCGAACTTCTCGCAGACTCTTTCAGCACACAATGCGTCACAGCCCAGAGTACTACACTGCGATTTTTTTACCTCTGCCTCTCAAGCCCCTATGGCCACGATGGAGTATCTATCACACGGCATTTCGCGTCTTTCCCGGCCTGCCGCTAGAAGTCACACGATCGCAAGCGCCGCTTAATACGGTCGCGATCATGCGATATCTAGCGACACGACTGAGAAAGATGCGAAATATCGTGACATATTTCATCGCGAGGACGGGCCTTGAGAGGCAAAGTTACAAAAATCGCGGTATAGGTCTATCTGACACCCTCTCATGGCCTTGAGCAATTCGGCTCTGATCAAGAGGTCACGATTGCCAACGTGAGGCAGGGAGAAGCGTAAATTGAAGCCATGCCCTTACACCTACCCACGCTTAGAGAGACGGGAGAGAGGGAATATCCCGACGGCCTACGCCGTGAGAGACAGATGACCTCAAGGTCGAATTCTACGATAACAGCGGGAGCCCATTTCCTTCACTGTGCGCCTAAGTGTGAAACACATAATATGGTCAGGAATATTGAAACAGACTTGCAGATGCATTCATTCCAATAAGAGTATCTCCCGTCTCTCTGCGAACTGCATTAAATTAACAGATATTCCGTTTTGTGAAGGTTTTTTTCGCCTTGCAAGACATGAAAAACCGTTCCGTTTCCGCGTTGGACAGATTCCGTTTTATGCTGTGTAAAGATGCCATTTAACTTCACAGGCCGGAGAAATTTTCCGGTTAAGGCAGGTTTCCGGCTTGTACAGGTACAGGTTTAGACAGATTTTACTGTATATACACGATTCAGAAGGCAGAGAACACATACTTTCGTTTAGCCTGTAATTAGTCGCTAACTGGCGTCTCTGACACGTAATTACTCGCGCGGCGAACTGAGTGCACCAACTAAAAAACTATTGTTTATGCAATAACAAAAACAATTCCGATAAATTACTGTTATTTATTATTAAATTATAAATAAGTGTTAAATATTGTAACTAATTGCATAAAGTAATATTTGGTGTTAACTATATGTTATACTACCAGAACCTGGCACACATTGTTCTGCCCTTAATCTCCCACACTCTCCATCTCACCATCTCTCACTCAATATGTCTGTCACTGTGGGTCTATATTTGTCTCTTCTCTGTCCCTCTCATTCACATTTACTTGCTGAGTCCGCTCGTCACTGAGCAGGTGGAATAATAACGAAAAGCAGACCAGAAAACTAGTGGCGCTACAGAATGGCACAGACTTTCCCGTATTAGTTTTCTATTTCCTTGGGTCTTCCCTAGCTATTCGGAATTGCCACAAACTCTTTCTTGCCACCTGTCATCTATCACCGCCAAAAGGACATTTTTTTGTCATTTTCTTAATTTTTCGGTTTCCTATTGGTAGAACGGAAACATAAATTTTAGAATATTAAATGCCACAAAAACCTAGTCTTAAATAGCAAATTTCATTTAACTAGTGGTGATACAGAATGGCACAGGCTGTCTCGTATTAGTTTTCTGTTTCCTTGGGTCTTCGCTAGCTATTCGGAATTGCCACATACTCTTTCTTGCCAACTACCAACTATCACCGTCAAAAGTATATTTTTTTGTCATTTTCTTATTTTTTCGGTTTCCTATTGGTAGAACGAAAATATTAATTTTACAATATTAAAGAACACAAAAAACCTAGTCCTTAAAGGCAATTTTCTTTTATAAATTATGTGCCGTTTAAGAGAAAATGGCGTTTTAGCACTACTAAAAATGCGAAATTTGAAGCTCATTTTCACAGAAAATGATTGAGTTTTCAAAATACTTTATTTGAAGTTATTTGAAGCACTTACACTCACAAATATAATCATCTTTACAAATTGCGGATAATGTGCATATTAAAGATGTGAGAGATCTTTCAAAAAATTTACATCTATTTTTGAAAAAACAAAAAAATAACTCAAAATAAACTTTACTCTATACTAAAGAGTGTAATTAGCACTACCCGTTACAAAAGTTTCAAGAAAAAAATTGCAGCCATATACGAGAAAATGGCGATTGAGCATTTCTGAAAATGCCGAAATTTGAGCTACTTTTCACAGAAAACGGAAGTGTTTTCGAGAAACATTACTTGACATTATATAAAGCATATATACTCGTAAATATAATAACGTGAAAAAATCGTAAATGTAAATTTTTTATCTGTCTTTCACGTCGTTAATATTTACATTAGCGGAGATTTATTCACATTAGTATACTAATGAGTACATGTGCTTTAAATAATGTCAAATAAAGTTTCTCGAAAATGCAATAGTTTTCTGTGAAAACCAGCTCAAAATTCCACATTTTCAGAAACGCTCAAACAGGATTTTCTCAAAAATGGTTTCAAATTTTTTGTTCAAACTTTTCGACCGGATAGCGGTAATTGCACTTTTTAATATGACGTAAAGTTAATTTGGGGGTATTTTTTTGTTTTCTTCAAAAATTACAAAAACTGTATTTTTTTTCAAGTTCTCTCATACGGTTAAAACACACATTTCCAGCAATTTGTAAACACTATTGAACTTGTGAGTGTAAGTGCTTCAAATGAAGGTTTTCGAAAACCCAAACTTTTCTGTAAAAAAGAGCTTTAAATTTCGCATTTACAGTAAAGGCTTAAACGCCATTTTCTTGAAAGGACTCCAAATTTTTCAACGAAAATTGCCATTTAGGTCAAGGTTTATTTGTTTTTTTTATATTCTTAAAATAAAAGTTTTGTTTTACTATTGCAGACCTGCACAGCATTTTGCACTTTCACTGACGTCAGGAGCTGCGCGCGGGCAACTCGGGGGCAAATGAGAAAATCGATGAAGGGTGGGGATGAGACCCACTCTAGAAGTGGGGACCACCAATCAGAATGCGCTATTCGAAAGATAGCGCGTAAATTTAAAGAGCTATCGGCAAGAACATAACGGTCATATACAGTTCAAGTAATATTGCCTTTTGCATTATGTTGCAAATGTTTGTTCTCGGTATATGATAGGGCGAAATATGAAACTACAACGAATTATACATATTAGATTTTGACACCAAGTATGGTAATTGCTTTTAGGGCTGATAATGTAATTCGCTTTGCTACCATGTAATCAGAAATTTAGTTTCGTGTTAGACACAAAATTTTGATACTGAATTGTTTTCGTTTGATGATGACAGCAATAAACTATATTTTATTAACTATGTTTAATTGAATAAGACGGTTCTCTCAAAGCAAAAACATATTGTTCTTGAAAAAAAAATCATGATTATTCTCTGTTCTAATTTCTGACAAGAGTGTAGCGTCGTTTACGACATCGTATGAAAATATAAAGCCCTTTGTATTCTATTTAACAATACCCATGATTATCTTATAATTGTCCTTAACATATCGTCACAGAAGTTTGCTCGTTGATCTCTTTTATTCAGTTTCATAATGGGGAAAATGGCCACAAATATGCTATTAAACATTACCCTGCTTGGAATTGCCACATATTTTATTTTTTTGTCAATCTTGATGTGAGAGATTGCTCTCATGATTTTGTTCATTTTTCTATGATTTGGAGATTATAACATTCCTGGTGAACAATCAATTATTAAATTGCAATTTTTTGTTAGATAGAATTAAATAATATTTTTCTTATATATAGGCATACATTTTAAAGCTATTGCTTTAAAATAATGCTTAAGAGTCACAATGAGCATGTCATTTTCTTTAAAAAAAATTAGAAAATGAAAATACATACAGTTGTGGATACAAAGGTGGATATACAGCAGTATATAGAACGTAAACAGTGAATAATAACCCTGGTGACTTGAAATACTAGACATAATCCAGTTAAACAAGTGGTCATATAATTTTGAAGCATAGATCATTGTATTAGACGTCCAGGCATTCAATCTACGCGCCGCGTCGTGCTACGTCATCTTCTCCCCTCCGCGCAAAGCTTCCAACTCCCCACTACTTGCACTTTCGGCGCTGCCGCGGGCAGACGATCGGCTCGCAAGTGCAGAATGCCCGCAGGAGCAGGCGTTGTGCAGGTCTGTACTATTGGGAAACTACTATTATAAAACCAAAAACCTAAGAAAATGTCGAAAAAAATGTAGTTTGGGCGGCGATAGATGGCAGCTGTCAAGAGTATTGGCAAGTCCGAATAGCTAGCCGAGACCAAACGAAAAAGAAAACTAACACGGGAAAGTCTGTGCCATTCTGTAGCACCACTAGTTTTTTTTTCGCGATATGTAACGCCAGTTTTTCGATATTTTATTAGTTATTCTGTTATTTGAGGCGGAAATGAATCCAAAAAAAAAAAAAAAACAAAGTTAATTACAATTGGTCCAGCCGCTCTTCAGTTATAAATGGTGTAACTAACACAACTTTGTTTTGTTATATGTTATAGTGTATATGAAATTTACAATACAAAATGTATTGTAAATTGGCTTGCATAAGGTTTATTGTAAAGTTTTAGGTTTTGGAACGCGCCCCAAGTAATTATTAATTCAATAGAAATTAGCAATTATGAATCTCTTAATAACCATAACACTGGTAGTACCGAGTCCATTAGAATATTAAAATAATAAGTAAAATGTATGTTATACAATAAAATGCACAATTATTTAATTCTGAATCTAGTCGAACTGAAGATATAATGATTATTTAATTCTTATGTTGGTCGAACTGAAAATCGAAGTTGCCAAGTGTTGGTCCTCTGCTTTTTGATTGTTTGTTTCTTTTCCTACTTAGTTCCTGGGGTAACAGAACGGTGTTCCGTCGCGTTCCGCCAAAAATCAAGGATATATATTAAAAAATCTTTGCTACATAGAAAGTGCAATTCATAATCCAGGTCCATTTTACACTTATTTTTAGATGATTTTTACGTATTATGTTACTGTAAATATGAACGAGTGATTATAAAAAATACATATCAATATTTTACACAATATATTTTACCCACATTTCATGCCATCATACGTAATAATTGATTTCTACAACGTCTACATTGAAAAGAAATGAGTATTTTATGTATTTACACTATTACTCATGTGGTGTACACAGTGCATCCAGCACACAGTGCGCCGCAAACCCTTTACACAGAATTCAGGTAGCTTACTATCACGACTTGCAGCGAAGCAGTTGAAACACGAATTTAAACTGTTAAAGAAACTCAGAAGAAAGGTTAGTGTAATATTCGTATTATAAGAGTAAAAATCGTCTATATTTAAAAATTTACATGCGAAATAAAATGATCAATACACCTTCTCACGAAAAACAAAAATGACGAAAAAATTAACATTATCAAAATTTTATTTAATGAAACATTTTTTATTACAAAGAGTAACAATTTTTATGAGCATGTACACTAAATTCTAATGGCGGTAAACAGGAGACACCTGAACACCAGCCTGTTGACTGTCGTCTTTCTCCCTTTTCTCTCTTTCTTTTTACTTCGCTGACTCGTATTTCACTGGCAAGAAACCAAGCTTTTGTTTCATATGACTAAATTTAAATGTGAATTGAATATTTTAAATTCAGTTTTACTATCTTGAATTCTGTCTTTCTCATTAGTAGTGAGGGTACGGATAATTATGTAAACTTATATTTTTCTAAGTTAACTGTGTCAAGGCAAATCAACGATGTATTCACTTTTCATATCAGTTAGAGCCTAAAACGTTGACTTTTTATTACAATATTTACATATTTTACTCTTAAGTACACATTTTTTCATATTTATAAATATTTCCATGTTCTGTATTTTTTGCATAATTCGATTTATATATATATATATATATATATATATATATATATATATATATATATATATATATATATATATATATATTCCTTCCCCATAAAGAATCGCAGAGACAAACAATTGAGCATTCTCAAACACATTTTTCCTGCAGGCTCGTCTCTAAAATGGCGCTACTGCTTCGCGTTAATATGCGCCTGTCGATAAATACGGCCGAAAAACAAAAGGGAAAGGCGTCTATGCAATCCATAAGTTCCTGTGTGTTAGTTCTGAGCGCGAGTATTGCATAGAACAGAGGACTGATTAGGAAGGAAGTTGATAATAACACGTGGAGCAGGCAATATCTCGCAATATCTCTATCGACTGACGTCGCATCTATCAAAGGTCTCCCATGACCTTGATAACGTTCGCTACGTAATAAAAGGTCTTCTCCCTTCAAGCCGCGTGGGGCGCAGAGACCTCCCCTGTTCATTGAAGCGCCAAACTACACAAATATGAGTGGAATATCTGGCGTTTATCTGCATAATGTGAAATTAAGAACGGCATATTCGAAGATCTATGTTTATAGCCAGTTGTTGCGAAACATAAAATCCCTGAGGTGACTGATGGCGCTTAAATTTTTCATTAATAATAAGGCTATTTTTACAGATTTGGCGCCAAAATGTTGCGTACACTTAATGCATGGTCCAATGCAACCGATGGCGTTCAAATGACGACACCATTTTTTTTTCAAAAATGGTGCTTAGGCGATTGATGCATGACATGAATCATGAAGTTTAACACATTCATTCACGCGTTATCTCTCAGGGCCACTTATTGTCAGCATTGCCTCGTTTTGTTCTTATCCCAAGACACTTCCATCTCACCAGACGCAAGACGTAGAAATGAGGGAGTCGACGACCGACATGGGAGTCGACACCGTGACGGACGAAGAGGACGAGGGGGAGGAGGGCATGGCGGAAGACGAGGAGGCGAAGATGGACGTGGAAGTGGAAACGGAGCCGGAGGCGGAACGGGAGCCGATGCCGCAGCGCTCTTGGAGCCCGCCGCCTCCAGCCCCGCCCCCGCGATCGCAGCCTCTACCGCCTCCGGCCCCGCCGCCGCCCTCGGCGGAGGCGCTCGCACAGCCGTCCCCGTCGTCGTCCATGGCGCAGGCGCGAGTGGCTGCCTTCGCCGCCTCCGCCGCGCCGCCGCTGCCGCCCGGCGCCGTCTTCTTCGAGAGCGGCACCTACGTGGCGGACGGTAAGCAGTCTGCCGCCCTCACTCTCTTGCCCGGAGATCACTCCTTGCTCAAGCTCATGATTCAATAGTGTTTCTGCTCTTAACTGAAATGGCTAACGTTGACGATTATAAAGGATGTAACGTTGAATCATATGTAAACTCAAAGAGGGAGAAAAGAGATTTCACGCTTAACCTAAATGGCTAACGATAACGATAATAAATAACGCAACGTCGAATCTTATGTGAACCTCAATGAGAGAGTAGACTTTTTGCACTTAACTGAAACGGCTAACGTTAATGGTTATAAATGACGTAACATCGAAACATAAGTGAAGCTCATAGAGGATTTTTTTGCACGTTTACGCTTACACTTGTGCTTATAAGATGTTAACATCTGGTAACAACACTATTGTCACATGTAAGATTGGTGCCTTTCCTATTTCCTTGATCGATATTTTTCATGATGTATACTGTGGTTTCGATTTAGTACTTCGATTATTTATATCGTAATCATTTGTTTCCGGGAAGAACCAAGAAGCGATTGCCAAGGTTGGCCAGGCATTCACTTGTTTTTACTCTGGATGTGTTGCTCTCAGCTATGGAAGACCTATTTGAAGTATGTGTCCTTAGGATTATTGATATGGACGATGTAAACAATGCAATTCTGTACTAAATTTTGGAAGCAAATCGACCTGAAATTTCTAAGTCTGTTAAAATTTGAAACGACGTCGAATTGCTTTACAACTCACAAAACCACAGGAATTTGAAAATTCTTCCTCTCTGGCTTCCATCCTATTCACATAGAATGGAAGCCTACTTCCGTCAACGGCGTACACCATGTTTTACAATCAACTGCAATAGGCTTTTGTCCCCGTTCTTGGAGTAGTAAGAACCCAAAACAAGTACAACTGTAACCGATCGGCCCAAATTATGAAGCCTCGCTCAACGAACCGATCCGGTTCAATTGAATTTGAAAAACCATTTACACTCTGGCCGACATGCTGCATGTCAAGTGAGAAGTTGCAAGTTGAGAAATTTGGAAGTGTTCATAAAGTGAATATTTTCAATAGTGACCAACCAAAAATAACACGAAGATGTAGTTAAAATAAAAGATGTAATATTATTACTTTAACGCTACTCGTTACGCAGTATAGAGAAAGTACCGTAATGCTGCGGGAAAAAACGACGAGCATAGTAAATTACTTCATCTATCACATTGTGTACTCAAATTCCATGTTTTGTGGGTCCCTAATACCGATAAATTCTGCCTGTCCCTCTGTGGTGCCTCTGTGCCAGAGTACAAACCGTTCAGGAGATTTTCTCCGAAACTGATGTTCCCCGATCGATCTGGCTGACATCACAGCCCCTTGAATTTGAAACCCATTTATAAAGTCAAAAATATGGCGCTGGTCCCATTTTCGGCAAATTATCCGTTGTTTGAAAATTGCAAAAAAGTTAACATTTCAAAATTACACAATTGTAGATTATTATAGATATTTTTCCTGAGACGAAGTCTGTTGCAAATTATCAGCTCTTTAAAATAGGTTGCTTTTTTAAAAAAAACAGTAGTTTGCGCATAATTTGCGCTTGAAAGTTTTACAATTTCTAAAATAAATATTTTCTCAAAAACATTGAATTTTTATTCTTAAATTTTTTCCACGGGTAGAAGAGACGCTCCAATCAAAGGTGCCAGTCTCTATTTCGTTGAACTAGCTTTTTTTTTCTTTCAAAAAATGAAATTAGTGGTGCTACAACAGCACATACTTTGCCGCATTATTGTAAACAGCTACGTAGAATTGAAATATTGCACTTTCTTCCCTACTAACATTTTGGCTATCATTTGAAAACATCCAATTCAAACAACTTCACTCATTACAAATGGTACACAATTTGGTGTGAAATAAGTATTTTCTTGCAAATATCAACTTAAAGACAATTATAACCCCTTTGGAAACACTGTATTAAGTCACAACAATGACACGTAATTCAGAGAAATTCGTAACCGCGAAACAGAATACCACTGTTGCATTCCATGCATTATCGATACTCCCTTATAGAGCTAGCAAAATCTATTTCAAAATAAATAATTTCTAAAAGATTAATGTGTTAAGGAATAACAAAACGTCTAATGTAAGAAGTGAACAAAGAAATAATATACAATATTGCAAATACTAATTTACGACACATCCGACTGTCTAACGCACAGTAAATTTGCAGCGGGCTATTTTGTCACGAAATTATAGAAAAACTACTCGTACTTACAAACAATTTAGCACAACCTTATTTGAAGATGTCGTTTTAATAAATACATTTCATTGAGAAAACCAGATACCACATAGCACCACCTACACTACATTTTTTGACATGTTTTAAAAAATGTTGTCGGTTTTCTAATGGTAGAATGGATAATTTTAATTTTAGAATATTAAAAAACACAAAAACCTCGCCCTAATGGGCAATTTTCTTTTAAAATTTGGACCCATTTTTAAGAAAATGGCGTTTAAGCGCAACTAAAAATAGGAAATTTAATGCTTTTCCACAGAACATTTTTGAGTTTCTGAGTTTTTGAGAAAAACTTTATTTGAAGTGATTTGAAGCACTTACACTCAGAAATATAATAATGAATACAAATTGCTGGCAGTGTGCATATTAAAGATGTGATAGATCTTTCAAAAAAATTACATTTTTGTAATGTTTGTAAAAACAACAAATCTCAAAATAAAATTTACGTCATATTAACCCTTGTGTCTACGGTAAAAGAAATATCCTTTAGTCTACACTTGGGTTACCCGGGTAACCCGCCTATTTTCGGCTTTTAATATATGCTATTTTGCTTTGCGTGTCTATGTTTTTTTTATTATTAGAAATCATTTGTATTTCATTGTATTATGTTGGGGTGACTGTCTTGCATTGTTGCCAGCCAATGAAACATGAAAAAATAGTTCGTGACGAATTATTTTCGTACTATTTTCTGTTTTGAATCGGAAGTGTTTTACTTCTGTGCGTCTTTGTTTTCCCCTTTTTTTCACATCGTTATATTTTAACATCTGTGCATCTTTGTTATTCATCCATTGTTGAAGTGTGGAAGAATTTCAGGAACTTACGGATGAGGAATACAGCACGCTGTCTTCTAAAGATAAACAGATTTACATATGACAGTTATTTGACCATAGTACCAAAAAAGAAAAAAGCTGTTATACTTTTATCCACAATACACTGTGATGATTCTACTTCCGGACCACTTTCAAAACCAGAAATAATTTTATACTTTAACAAAAATAAAGGAGGAATGGACAATATGCACAAATGTGTGTCCCACTACAGTGTGAAAAGACCTACACAGAGATGGTCGGTGGCATTTTATTATAATGTAGTAGATGTCACATGTTTATCAGCATAACTCATATACAGTGAAAATAACAGACAATAGAAGATTGTTACACATAAAAGGAGGATTTTTCTTCAAGAGTTAGGAAATCAATTAGCAATGCCAGCTGTAGTGTGCCGCTCTGAACATCCCGCATTCCTGCGATCTTTTTCTGTAAAATCTGGAATAGAGTGCATGCTGGGAAAGCCAGTGGCTATTATTACAACAACAACAATAACAACTCATCCTCAGCGGGATTCCAGTGGAAGGTTTTCTATTGTTGGAGACTGCTTTATTTGTAAATATCAGGTACCAAAATGAAAAAGGAAAACAAGGACCTGTGTACCTTGCAGCAAACCAATTTGTGATGAACATTCTTTCATAACTATAACATGTTGCTGTTTTAAATAAATGGATTTGATATTGTTTTCATAAAATAAAAAGGATGAAACATTTCATCATACAAAAATACAATATTTATTTATACTGTGAGCCTCCACTATATGATACAAAATGTAAAACTTATGTTGAATTTAGTTTGTCGGTAATATTGTTTATATTAATTATTTTAGTAGTAATTGTTCATAAACTTGATACATTTCTACTTTATTGTGTAAGTTACATAATTAATTGGCCTTCCAGTTACTAAATGTCAAGAAAAACGCCTTATTTACATTTGTTTTAAGTGCCGGGTGTAGGGTTACCCAGGTAACCCACTGGAGACTTAAGGGTGCTTTATAATTAAATCAATATAACTTTCGGAGGATAAGCCCTCCAGGCACAAAATTACGTCATAATGTTAATTTGAAGCTAATTAACGCATAACTGGGCGCATAGAAAAAAAAATAAATCTCAGCAGTCCAAAATCGATATTTTAAGTTGTAGAGGTTACCCGGGTAACCCACTGTAGACACAAGGGTTAAAGAGTGCAGTTAGCACTATCCGTTAGAAAAGTTGAAAGAAAAAATTCGGAGCCATTTATGAGAAAATGGCGTCTGAGCGTTTCTGAGAATGTGAAATTTTGAGCTGGTTTTCACAGAAAACTGTGTAACTTCACTGGATATTATTTAAAGCACATGTGCTCATTAATATAAATTAAACCTTCCTCGCTTGCCTGTGTGACGTGCTGGAAATAATGCTAGCAATTGCAAATAATGCGAGAACGCATGTGCTGTTGTAGTACCCGTAGTTTAAAAAATGCTATATATATATTTGTTTCAATGGCATATAACAAGGCAAGTTTTGCCGCCTGGCCGCATTTAAAATTCCCGCTGATGTGACGCAAACTGGTGCAAGAATCTCAATTTCTGAAACCTGATAAGCTACGCTGCGTCTCACCCATGTCATTGCATCATATTCAAGCCTACAATACACGGATCCGGCTTGTTCCGATGACCGAGTTTTCCTCTTAATAGATACAACACATAGCGCATCAAATACAAATGAATCGATTCGTACGATATATCAACAAAAACGAACATTGGAATTACTCACTCTCAAAAATCATTTCAAAGTAAAAACAGAAGTAACTGCAACTGATGAAAGGGGGCCGTAGACCTCTGTTTCTTAATACCACCATTTTATCTCGATTGCACAATACTATACTGTTGCATTATAAATAACCCATCTTCTGATAAATACATTTAAAAAAATTCAAAACGCAATTTCAATTCTAGACGATGTTAATTAGCACTGAAATGTATACAATGCAATGGTACTCTGGATGAAAATAATACCGTAGGTTTTGCTTAGTATATTCTTGCTTCTTCCTCGATTGCTCGACAGGCATATTGCTGTCTAAACATAGCTAAGCACGTAATTAAAATATATTTTGGGTTCAGTTTGGATTTTGGACGATTAGATTTACTGTAAATGATACAGTCGGACCGACGAAATCGCGAATAGCCAGGATCGAGACAAATCAGAATCTCAAAACATGTCACACCTATCGTGGATCCATTCAAATTACTCATGCTGCAATCCCGCGTTTGAAAAGTGCACATCTTTTAGTGTTCTGTGGGTAATATTCAAATTAATTCAAATCATAACCAAAATCTAAGCTGAATTGCTTTTGCAAAAAGTTTTTATCAGAGCGATATTTTTCTTATCAGCTCATGGCAAAAATGCTCATTTCTTATACATTCAGAATTCAACGTGTATACGGGTTAGGGGAAGGGATCCCAGAATTTGTTTCACGAGCTGGAAGAAGAGGGGAACACACATCCAACTGGGAGCTACAATACAGAACATTTAAGTCGTACCAAAGCTTATGATTGTCCCCCGTTCTTTCCAGGTCGTGACCACTCATTTAAATTGGATTGAGGGATCGTTGCGCTCTATACCACAATATGCAGTCAATCGCTCACGCTGAAATAGCGCTAAAGGAAACGCGGAATCTGAACACGATAACGAACTAGGGACGTTGCCTAGCATTGCCGCAAAAGGCAAGTAAATCACTTATGCTGACCGGGGGAGGGACGCGCATGCGCGGACCTCGAGAACAACGAGTTAGAGACATTACGTCTCATTTCCGCAAGAAACCATCAATCGCTCATGCTGACGAGGTACTACTGCGCAGGCGGAATCCCAAGAACGAGACCGAGCTAGCCACGTTGCGTTTCATTTCCGCCCGAAATCACCAATTGCTCATGCTGATGGGGTACACCACAAGCGCGGATCCCAATTTCGAGACCACGCTAGGGACACCGCGTTTCACTGCCGCAAAATGCCATCAATCGCTCATGATGACGGGGAACTGCGCAGGTGCGGACCCCGAGTACGTGGAACGCATGATGACGGTGCGTGAGACGGCGATGCGCGCGGCAGAGCGGGCCGTCAGCAACGCTTGCGGCTGCTTCTCGTCCTACTTCGGCAACTACAGTTACACGGGCGAACGCCGTCCGTAGTCCCTCCCCTCATCCACACCGGCATGGCGCAGGCGCCAGCTCCTTACCACGCAATACCGCACTATACATTTTTCGTACTGAAACGTTTGTGTTTTAATAAAGAAATTCCAGCATTATTTTGTTACGTATTAGAAATTTCGAGAAAAGCATGTTCCAACCGTATACATTAGTGTTATCCGAGCCGCCATTCGAAACAGTTACAAGCTATACTGCGATTTTTCTAGGAAGAGCTCTCAAGATAACTCAAATCCCATCTTCGCGATGGAATATGTCACGGCATTTCGCGTCTTTTCTCGGTATTGCCGGTAGAAGTCGCATGATCGCAAGCACTGCTTCATACGGTCGCGATCGTGCGAAATCTAGCGGAACGACTGTGAATGATACGAAATGCCGTGACATATTCCATCGCGAAGATGGGATTTGAGTTATCTTGAGAGCTCTTCCTACAAAAATTGCAGTATAAACCGTCAATGCATAGTCGCGTAGCCCCTCGCCTCGCCCACGCTGAGAATCTCTGCCGGAGCGGGGAGCAGCCCCTTACAATGCAACTTTGCAATGTACTATATTTTTTCGTATTGAAACGTTTGTGATATTACAGAAATTACAGCATGAATTTGTAATATCTTCAAATTTCGAGACAACCATGTTCAAGCTTATATCTTTCCTTCCCTGGAGCTGCTGCTGGACAGTCACGAGCTGAACCGTGCATTGGCATTGCGCATGGCCCCTCGCCTCGTCTACACAGGGACTCCGTAACGCAGCGGGGGCCAGCCCCATACAATCAACACAGCACTGTACACATTTTCCTAGTGAAAAGGTTGTGTTTTATTACTGAATATACAACCTTAGTTTGCTATACCTTAAAATTTTCGAAATAGCCATATTTCAGCCGTTTATCATTCATTCCCTGGAACGGCTGACGAAGGACAGACATGAACTAGCTAAATCGTGGATGTGCAGTGCGCGTGGCCCCTTGCCTTGTCCACACTGGGACTCCGTAAAGGAGCGGGGGCCAGCTTCTTACAATGAAACATTGCACTGAACATTTTTTTCATTCCCAAACGCTTGTGTTTATTACAGAAATTACAGCATTAATATGTGATACATTCAAAATTTCATGACAACAATGTTCCAGCCGTATAATTTTACGTTCGCTCAGACGCAGTTCGAAACAATCACCAGGTAAACTGTTTATGCCAAGTCGCGTGGCCCCTCGCCTCCTCCACAATAGCAGTTCTTAACGGAGCGGGGGACAGCTCATTGTGCTTATTACAGAATATACAGCATTAATTCGCGATATCTTAAAATTTTCGAGACAACAATGTTCCAACCGTAAATCTTTCCCCCTGGCGGTATCTCTCAGAGGACAATCACGTGCTAAACCGTGGATGGGCAGGACCCTCACCTCGTCCACACTGGAACTCCGTAACGGAGTGAGGGCCAACCCCTTACAGTCAACACAGCACTGTACACATTTTCTAAGTGAAAAGGTTGTGTTTTATTACTGAATATACAGCATTAATTTGCGATATCGTACAATTTTCGAGACAACAATGTTCCATCCGGATATCTTTCGTTCCCGAGTCCCATCTCACTCAGGACAATCACGAGCTAAACCGTGGATGGGCAGTGCGCGTAACCCTCACTCCATCTACACAGGGACTCCGTAACGGAGCCGGGGCCAGTCCCTTACAATCAACATAGCACTGTACACATTTTCCTACTGAATAGGTTGTGTTTTATTACACAATATACAGCATTAATATGCGATATTTTACAATTTTCGAAACAGCTATGTTCCAGCTGTATCTCTTTCGTTCCCTGAACTGGCTGACGAAGGACAGTCACGAGCTAAATCGTAGTGCGTGTCGCCTCTCTCCCCGTCCACATTGGGATTCTGCAACGAAACGGGGACCAGCTCCTTACAATCAACACTGCACTGGACACTTTTTCCTACAGAAATTTATTTGATATTTATTTGGCCGAAAAACAGTAAAGCTGTATATGACGTATGGGGAAGTAGATTATCTGCGCACATTTTCTTGAGATCCAGATACAACGATTCGTAGCACGTGTGCTCACGCGTTTGACTCTATCCAACGCACTCAATTATGTTTTCTCTTTTCTTATTGGTATAATTTATACACTTTTCTTCTTTACTTGTGCTTATAATGGAATACGCTATAGAAGGAAACTATAAATAATTACAAACCAAATTTGAAATTTCTATTTCCGTCACTCGCGCAGCCATTCTTAACACGAGTACTCGAACGTTTAAATAAACTGGCGGGACGTTTAAATAAACTATATAATTGATTTATATAGAAAATCTGAGTGAACACAAGTCGCAATAAGAAAGCGTAATTTTCATCCTAGAACAATACATGAAACAAAAGACGGAAGAGAGTTGTTTTGTTTTGTTTTTGTTTTTCAAAAGCTTTCGTGGTAAGTGAAGAAAGGGAGCGAACCAGACGGCGGTAAGATTTCGTTGGAGGTGTTGAGAAGGGTGGTTTCTCCGAAGAAGGCTCTAAGATTTCGTGGGAGATTTCATGGAGGTAGGTCTTAAGGTTTCGTTGAGGATTGTTTCAGTGGAATGTCCAATATGGGGGACTAAGTAGAGCGTTATTTATTTATAATTGTATATTGATAGGAAACCCAGTTCCGTTTCTGTGGCTGCCCAACTTGGGCAAGGAAGGGCAAAGAAAAAAACAGTTCCGTTTCAATACTAACAAAAAACATTCAATAAATCAATTGTTAAAAGTTATAAATGATTAAATATAAATCAAAAAAAATTCATTTTATTTTCAGCATCAATAAAAAAATTCTTTAAAACACTCAAGTCGGTTTGATATTATACCTCTAGCCTTCATTCCTCAACAGAAAAATCCTGGGTGCGCCTTATTTCTACAAATATAAATTTTCGTGTTTTTTTTATTTTAGTGTTTTTACGTCATTTTTTTAAATTTTAAGTTCCGGTGCTTAACCAGCTCTTTACAACATCAGAATAACCGTCCTAGTGCAAAACCTTCTCGCGGTTCATTATGTGCAAAACGTTAATTCCTAAATATCACGCACTTCTACCTACGCGCGTGCATTAATGTTGCAAACTATATCTAAACTCTGACCATCTACACACAGAAACATTGCTTATGCGTTGAAATATTTAGAATTTCTTTCGTATTAATAGCCTCTTAGGTAATAGTGATTTTAAAATTCGATCGACTGCCCCTGCGGGTAGAAGAAAGAAGTCTCGCGAGATAACAAAAGCTATAAAAATAGTGCAAAAAATCAAATTCTTCACGCAGTTTCTTAAACTTTTTTAAATTCGTTACGTACTCGCCTTTCTCCCCTTCCCTCTAATGGTGCCCTTTCAAAGGATTCTCACACATCAACACACTTCCTTGCCCACACTGCCGGTCTGCCTTCCCTTCCGCCCTTCTTCTTCCTCCACTTTGTCGTTTTTTGTTCCCGTCCCTTCGCGGGCCGTGCCGTATCTTTGATCCCTTCCGGGCCGCGTGACTGAGGAGGTCGACCGCGAACCCGACTCCTCCCAACCCCTGCGGCGGCCGACCCACCCGAGGAAGCCCGCCCGCCCGCCACGGCCGCATCGCGCCTTTGTGGACGCGACTTCTTTCTCTCGCGCCAGATTATGCGCCCAAACTTCGCCCATTGTGCGGGGGCGGCGCGGCGGCTCCATGAGTCAGGAGACGCGGCATTCCGCCCCATTCGCTCCCGCTCGCCGCGGCGCGCCCCCGCCCCAGGGTGAAATGCAGCGGAGCAGGATTTGCGCTAACTTTCCACCCCTGGGTTCACATCCAGCTCGATCCACGCGGAATTGTTGGATTGACTGATTCCGGACGCGTTATCTGCCTAATCCTGTAAATAAAGTGTGTTTTGACGAGGAAGGTGGCGGAGATCTTGTCTCAACGTGTGATAAGATCCGTCGCCGAACTATGTGTCTGCTTGCGGTGTTTTCTGCAGACAGGTATCTCCCACCAGCGGGGCCACCCCTTTTTTTACTGATGAATTGATTAGGTAATTTACAATATGAATTGTTTTTTCTATGATTTATTTGGTGTTTGCAGTCTGTGATCAATGTAATGAATTGGAGAAGGTCCCGGCCGGGACAAACTCTAAGCTTCCAACTGGTCTCTCAGAATGTGTGGTAGTGTAGTGCATATGAGTATAAGTGTGTAATTAATGAGAGAGGACACGGCAAGAAGCAGGAGGAAGGATCGTGAGCGGTCTGTTGGAAACCAATGCATTAAATTAAATTATTTTTAATGAGATGGTGTTACCATTCAATTACTGTATTAAAAATTGTATGCTGGTGGGTGTCGCTTCAATAGCATGGCAATGAAAATGTGACTATCGTAGTTATGTCATGTCATGTTTTGTTTCTGGTACGTAAGAGTGCAAGGTCATATTTTGTCACAGTTAAAAAGCACACTGATATTGTCTAATGTGGTTTAATTCGTCAACATAATATTGTTTTGAAAAGACTAGTCTTTTATATAAAAAAATGAGCTATCAGAAGAGAGATTTTCAGCTGGTTTATTTGGTCCACTGAGCATTGAAAACCAATTAGTTTTTGGTTTAAGAAGATTGGCTGGATATTCTTCACCGTCCATTGCGATTTGTTAGTGTACAGCTCCAGCAGATGCCTGGTGTTTATCCGAGAAACCACGGAAAAATACCGATCAGAGCAGCCAGCCGCTAGAGTTCTGCGTTCTCCTCCAGACAGCGCCTGAACTCAATTTAGCTACGGAGCTGAGTGTTGAACATCCTGCCACCGTCGGGACCCGAACCCCAGGACCTCAGTCAGAAGAGCTGCAGTGACATCACATACTCGCCTTTCCTCTAAGCCACACTGCCGCTACTAGTTGCAACCAGCTCTTCTCTAAGCCACCTAAGGCGGTGGAATTGTTGGACGACAAAGCGGTATCGCGGCAGGTTTTCTTGGTTTTCTTCCGTTTACTTTGCCTCTCGTTCCACCATTCCTTCACCATCATATATTTTATATCATTAAATTAAAGCACCCACACATTGAAATCACTCGATCATAATTGTAAGATATTCTCTGTCATCTGTCCTTGACAAATGACGATTTAGTACCATCGACACAAAACTCCGTAAGAGTGGTACTGCTGGATGGGAGAATCCATCAGTTCTGTACCAAGACGCAAGAGTTACAAGCTTGTAAATTACAAACTATGAGAATCTGCATTCACACATGGAACCTGATAAACATGATGCATTGCAACACGCTTACCCTCGTGCATAAATTGGAAGCTTTGCGCTTCAGGCTCCTAAAACCAGGTGGTCTTTACGCCAATGGGACGAGAGTTATGTTTCATGTGCAGTATAATAGAAGACTCCCGTGAAGTTTGCCTAAAAATGGGGATTTTCTTGGGAAATCGTTTGACAACTCTTCAGGAAAATTATTAGTACTTTCTATTCAAAAGGTGAAGTTTTATTTTCTTGTCTGGCCTACCTGCTGAGAGCTACGAGTGTTAATTTTTCTTACAATTTGCACTGTCGTGAATGAAAGCATATCTATGGCAATGATTTGTCCAGTACTGACAAACCCACGTTATATAACATTTACCTCAAGCCAATGAGGTGTTACTAGTTGCATCCACTTCAACCTTCAGAGCTTTCTACGTCATTGTTTTGAAAGTGAAGTTATTTTTCAGTTTTCGATTCATACGGAAATCCATCTTGGAACGGCCAGTCCCTATAGTTTTTACTTTTCCGAATACGTACGTATATATGGAGTAATAAACGTGGTATAGGGAAAGTTATGTAATTCTGCGCGAAAACACGGAGAATTATCGGCAGAAAAAAATCATTGCCGGGCTGTGATAACGAAAAAGTGGATAAATCCAGTTGCTAAATTAAAAAAAAAATCCTCTAACAAATAGTATAGCCAGAATCACTGTAAGTCCTTGATACCGAAAAACCAAATGAAAGCATCTGTAAAATTATGCTTCTTTAGGCCACATTGTAGAACACCCAACAATAAGTTTTTTTTCCAAATTTTCTTAATTTGGATGCATATCATAAACAACCTCAATTTGGTTTTGTAGTGAAACTGTGCTTATTTACCATTGAAAACATTTTACTTAATACGACTTTGGATTTCAAGTAAAAAAACGACCAGTTATCCAAATAAACAGTGATGAGGATTAAAATTGTGTGATTCAATGAAGGCTGTTAAATGATCAGTATTCTGAAAATGGAAATATATAACATTAGCTTATTTGGAAACTACTGTTACTGAATATTTATAGAAGGTCTCCGATTGAACCATGTGGTAGCCAGTATGATGGAGAAAATATTAGCTCAGATATTGAACACTTCAAAGTATTATAGATACGCTAACCGTTGCACCATCGACCCCGCCGGAGAGTACTGAGTCTGAGGTCTCTAAGTTGGGAAGATGTTTTTCTAATTTTCAATAACTCTTGTAAATTTACCCTTCATGGATCTTTCATTTAATAGTTTATATCTTTTTTCAGCATTCCAATTATTGCATTAAAACCAGTTCAAAAATTTTCACAATGGGAATGGGGTCAAGTACCCCAGAAGAGTTTACAAGGAATGATTTGTATTGAGAGAGAGGAAGTTTGTCTTGGTTGGGATCTATAAAAGTTTTGATTGGGATCAAAAGATCTTCTTTTGACTTGTTAGTTAAACTATCTTGAGAAGCAGATTCATTGACGTTGAGATCTGCATATACACGTTTACAAAGTTCAATTAAGACAAGAATTTAAGCCTAATGACCATACCCAGCGAGGAGAGTGTTGAATGGATTATCGAATCTCAATGAGTGGACCCCAATTTTTCGAGAAAAAATATCCTAAGCGATGAAGCACGTTTTCACCTTGATGGCTTTGTTAACCCACATGTGATTATCCAAAAATAAATGCATCCAAAACGTGTCACTGTTTTGTGCGGATTTTGGGCTGGAGGCATTATTGGTCCATACTTTGAAACTGAGGCTGGTCAAGCAGTGCATGTTACTCGTGCTCAATATCGCGACATGATAACTATAACGAGTCAACATGCAACAACAATGTACATTCATTCAGAAGATATTCTTGTGTGTACACGGCCGCCTTGGTCTGATGTTGTGTTGGACACCAAGGCAACAGCAAGCTACCAAATGAGTGAAGAATCAACAAGCAGATGGAAGCAGGGCATCTAGAAGTGTAGATGGAATGCGAACGTATTGATACACACAAGAGTTGGATGTATTGATATTCAGATGGAATGTGGACGTATTGAAGAACAGACGGTAAGTAGATCGTCTAAAGTAAAGATGATAAATTGACGTATATAGACTTGGAATTCTAAATGGAGATGTCAGTTGATAGGCTGAGATATTGGAAAAATTTGAAGTGAAGTAAACTGAGAGTAGGTCGTAAGAAACGAAAGGCATTTGGTATTATATTCTTTCAATTGAAAAATTGTTAAATAAAGTTGTTGTTGTTGTTATCATTATTGTAAATAAATATTCTTGTTTTATTTTGGAAACTTGGAATTGTTTTGCAAATATGATTGAACCGTAAGTTGCCACCATTCAGATCTGCGGTGTATGTCGTTGAGTCATCGGCCCTCATAAATAAAATGGGTATTGCTATTTTTTCTAATAATGAACCTGATTCACTAAAGGGGGAAAAATAAAACCTTCACATAACAGAGTTCTTTCTCCCTCAATTAGATAATATTGATGCGGATAACAAGTGGTTTTTACTACTCGGTGCCACATGCTATACTATATGTCAAACAATACAGTTACTGAATGAGACATTTCCTGGACGTGTATTCTCACGTTTTGGTGATCAAAATTGGTCCCCTAGGTCGTGCGATTTAACATTGTTGGATTTCTTTTTATGAAGTTATTTGAATGCGAAGGTCTACGTCAACAAGCCCACACCAACCCGTGCGCTGGAGGAAATCCAATGCCGCATTAACGAAATTGGTCTACAATAATGCCCAATTATCGTGGATAATTTCGAAAAAAAGTATGTATGTGCCAGCAAAGCCGAGGAGGCTATTTGCCCGATGAGTTATTTCATACATAACCCATAAACATTCCATAAAAACAATATGTTAAAGAAAAACGAATGAGTTTTATATTTAATTAAAATGTATACTTAATACAAATTTTTCAAATTTATATTGTGATATACAAAATGGCGGGTCAAACATTCGACTGTAAACGCCAGAGCCTCGCGGTGCATGGAGCATAAACGTTGCCATGGGACTGTTGATTTTGAGCAGGGGAAAAAAAACAATTGGGACGTCACTTTCGTAGGCCGTGGTGTGAAAGAAGCTCTCTTGATCTAAACTCCGAGGTGAACACATCGTCTGATAAGTACGCGGAAGATAACTTCGAGTTCGTTAGATAGTTACGTTATGCTGTAATACAGCTGCGTAATATTTGTCAGAACATTGCCGTGTGTCATTAACTGAATCAATTCGGATGGAACTGTTCACATAAATTATTGACGAAAAAAATTATTTTGCAAAAATAATCTAGTTCGTGGCATTTATCATACACTTTAATTGAAGAACTGTAATTAAGACGTTAATTGAATATAAACAAGATAGACACGGCAAATTATGTCCGCAGTGCCCTGGCGGAACAAATTACTTTAAAAATAGGATTAGGAACGAATACTTAGCTAGCAGATATTTTGTTTTTCGATTTGTTAAGTTCGCGGGTAGACGCACATCTGTTGCGCAGTTTTAGGAAAAAGTATCTCTAGATGCCAGGGTAGCTGTAGATGATAGTTCATATAGATGTTAGAAGGAACGCAGAAGCATCAAGTAGATGACATGGGGTCCTGCCCAGCCGAGTGAAGATTGGAAAACGACGTGGAAGCCCAGGTTGGTTTTTCGGGGCGACTTCCAAACGACCAACAAGAGAGCTCAGGGGTATGTTATTTGCTAACGATCGTTCAAATTCAATTCAAAGGTCATGACCCCAAATAATGTTATTGTTACATTGATAAATAAAAATTTCGAAACGAAATCAGTCAAATACTTGAATAAATAATGTTCTGTTTTTCAGACTGATTAAAAGGACTATTATTGTGCAACATAGCACGTTATTAGTGCAACTATTCCAGAATCAAAAGATAAAACTTTCAGATTTCGCGCTTTTCCGTAGGAGAGCGGATCCGGTGGCAATTTTTGCTGATCACAGGTAAGCACATTGTCATCGAACTGAAGAACCCCAAGAACATTCAATTAACTAGATTATAAAAACCATGTGTAAAAAATACTCACTGGAAATAAATAGAGATATTAAGGAATGTGTTCACAGGATTCGTCAAATACATACAAAGAAACAATAATGCCAACGTTTCGAAATACTTAATTTCTTCATCAGGGCTATATTATAAAGACAAGAAACACAAGATATGAAGATAACTAAAACTGACAATCACCAGAATATGATAAGTTTATAAACAACACCAATATAATATAGAAAGTACACGCCATACTAATGCAAATTAAAGTACATCATTTCCAGCCACCCAACTCTCAACTCAACAAGGAATTGCTAAAGCACGTGTGTCCATCCCGTGACAAGTCTCCATCGGGTCCCGGCCCAAATTCAAGTGAAAAAACGCAAATAATATAATGTAACACCCCCAAATAAAAAGATAGTGATAATGGTTGTTTATAAACGTATCATATGCTTGTGATTGCCAATTTTATTTGTCTTGATGTCCTGTGTTTCTTTTCTTTATAATATAGCCCTGATGAAGAAATTAAATCTTTCGAAAATAATAACTAATTGTTTCTTTATATATATTTGTTCAATCCCTTGAACATATCTCTTAAAAATTATCAATGATCGTGATTTTTACCATAGTAAATATACACAGATATGTTGTGGCACAATGGCTCACATATTGAAAAATGAAGTTCTGAAAATCACAATAATTAGATTCTACAGAAAATTCCCATATTGAGCATATAACAATGACGAAATAAAAGATTCTTAGGAACTTAAATACATATTTAAACCGAATTTATACTTTTAATTTCGATATTAGTTCCTTTTAAATTAATAATTCAAACACCTAAAAATATTTAAGAACAAATCAAAACATGCTCTGTGCGCTTCAAGACAACGTTGCAATGGATAGTAAGGTATCTACAATAGTTAAGATGGGTTAAGAACGTCCAATTCTTTTGTGAAACATGTCTTAACTTCCTACAAACAATAAACTCAAGATATTACAAGGCGGGATTCGTCATTTTGAATTAGGAATATGGAATTCATATTACACAATATTACGTCCAATTATTTAATATACATAACCTGCAGTGCTTTATGAAATAAACACAACTGTTATTTTATATCATTTATTAGCAAGTTTTCTTCACATCTTTCGTAATTTCACGACGTAATATTGTACTGTATGAATGTGAAGGTCAAGGAAGTTAGTGAACGAATCTCAATAAGAATATAGAAGTAAAACATTCGAATTCAGCAACTGATCATTTTCGAGAAAGTGTCTTGTTAAATTAATTGACTAAAACAAATCAATTAATATATTTGGCTTACCTTATAAATAACTTGTTTTTCACGAATCACAGATCGAAGGAAATATTTTATTCTCCGTATTTAGGAATAACTCATTTCCAGCAATTTCATGTCTGCAAGCACATCGATTTTCTCGGATGGTCCCACAAGCTTTCACATTCTGACTGTATAGTTACTGAACGCTATACAAAACGCAGCATTTGTTCAGTGTTGCCAGATCCAAGCCGTGGAACGCGAATTAAATCACACCAAAATGCCCGAATACTAAGTAAAAATCACATACAATAATTTTTGGTGCATTTTATTTATTGGAACAATTTAAACAAAAATCAATAAAAGCAACAAATAATAATTAACTAATTATTAAACAAATTAAAAGAAGAACCTAGTTTTCATCCAAGAAAACATTGTGTTCATATCATGGAACATTCCAGGGGGCCTATTCTGAAGCCTTCGAGACGAACTCGACCGCACGAGTTTGACGTCATCACGAACGAAAATGAGAGAACTGCATTCTTAAGCGCTCGACTCGTCGCAACCCATCGAGATATTCGTTCGAGATATTGCGAGTGGTGCGATAGCGCGTGAGAAGGATCGCGAAGAGTGACATAACCGCAAATAGTGTCTCTCCGTGTGCCTATATAATAGTGCGTGTTGTTATATCGTGTTGATCCTAGTGTTGTAATACTTAGTCGCGAAACATCTTGTTCATTGTATATTTCACCAAGTAATGGCTAAATAAAAATGAGTAATTTTACTTTGTACTTCTGTTTCATTTAGTGTGCTTGGCGTGTGGAATACACTGTGCCATTGTGGTGTTCTGTTTCTATATATTTCACCACTACTAAGTGTATATTTTTAATCATTGTTTGATCTGTAAATATGTCAGAATTATTCATTTAGTAACCTTGTAATGTAATGTATAGCTGGTTGAAAATTAAATTTTTTAAAAATTTGTTTTTACTTTATTTTCAGTTTCATCTTATGTTATTGTGTGTGTCAACTGGTCACTCACTGTATATTTCACGAAGTAGGTACCTGAATTTTCCTGTTACAAGATTATCAGTTCACTTCAGCTTCAGATAATATGAATATCATAAGTAGGGGGAGGATATTTGCCCCCAAAATCTTAAAATATGGTTTAAAATATATGCATTTATAACCTAAAAAGTCTTAAATATGCAATTTATATTAACAATATTTCATTTCCTCTATAAACATTTATTGATGCTGGGAATGAAAAGATATATTTTTGTGTGCAAACGTAATGTAATCTACCCTACTTCGTGCGAGAAATAATTAAAGTGAATATTCACCTTAGTGAAGGACATTGTATGTCTTTTTCTATATTTTTTCACTGGTTTAAAAAAATGTTATCCAAAAATATATTACATTTGCACAAGTATTTTATCATGTACAGAAAAAAAGTATGCAAACTTTGACAAGCTCGTTTAAATCTGTGAACTCTCACAAATAAATATATTCTATGAAAAGATGAAACATTTTTTTAGAAAGCCTTTTTTTAACAAAATGTGCAAAGTATGCTCCCAAAATAACACGTTATGCACCAATGTGAACAATCGGCTAAATATGCATGACTTTATAACATCATATTCTAAACTAGTGTCAAAACATTTCACGTAGCTCTGCTCTCAGGCAATGGACAAAATTATGCAACATCCTCTTCCTAATCATAAGGTAATATAAGGATCACTAAGAATGTTTTATAACGAAAGAATGACGTCATGATCCTAAGAGAAAGTATATTCGTGCAAAAGCAGCGTTGTCAAATCGTAACACACTGCGATGATGAACTTGAATCACGAACGTTCGAGATGCATCTCGAAGGGTTGTTAAGAATACTGTTTTCTCGTAGCCTTCGTGATGTAGCCGTTCGACACATCACGTGGGCGAGACCTGTCGAGCGATCTTAAGAATAGGCCCCCTGATCTAGATCGTTGAAATACACAATATTTATGATCATGAATACTGAATTGCATGAAAGTTGAAATCACGTAGTATATTAGTTTCACTGAAGAAACGATTGTGTCGACAGCTTTTTGCTTTGACGACAAATATATAAACTGAAAGTCATACTCCCACTAGTTAGAAAAAAATATTTCATCAACTATTACATTTATATCCACCCAAAAATTATTCCAATAAAAGCAGAACCAAAAAATGGAACCTGTTTCTACTTTCATATTACTAGTTTTTGTGTTTCTTCTACATAAACATAGTCGAAAAATATTCGTAAATACTCTTTTGACTATGTTTACGTTTAGAAACAAATAAAAACAAAGAAATTAAAAAAATATAGACAAATAAACATTTGAGATTCCAAACAATGATTGATTTTTAATACTGATTATTAAACACAAGCGTCCTTCTGTTTTTCGACAATGAATGAAAATATTTTTCTTCACAAAAGTCTTTATTGTTCAACACGTTTTAGATGTTGATTACACGCATCTTCAGATTTATACAAAAATAATACTACATGTTTACGTCTGAAAGTAAAAAATGGCAAATATTGAAGATATTGAATAAAATAAAAGCATCAAAAACAAATTTATAGACTTTTCGTGAAGAAAAACATTTTCACTAATTGTCGAAAAACAAAAACAAAAAAATCCTGTGTAATAATTGAAAAAATATTTTACGAAGGATTCTTTCTTGCTCAGCGCCAGTGAAGATGAAATTTGAATTCTACCACCAGAATGAGGCGTCAAATGTGAAATAACATTGTATCTGGAACCACTGCAATTGTTTAACCTTCCTCCAGGCGCGCGTAAGGGGAGTTACTTTGCAATTGTTGGCACATTGTTGCCACATCTGCATTGTATATATACTACGCAATTGTCTTTATTTACGTATTCCAGGAATAGTTGTTTCATGCTGACCTGATATTTAATTTCTCTAACATTTTGTTGGGGATAGATGCACCATGTCCAACTTCATACAGAACGCAATGGATACACAGACAACACTGTATCGGAATTGCGGTGTGATTGTATGTTGACTTTCGTCTTTGAAGTTTCTGATGGACTGATGTCATTTCGTGCTTGCACCTGTGCTTGTAAATAGGGAAACTAACATTATACTTTCTTTTATTGACTTAAAGGAGTAAGTACCAGTTAATAATGCTAGTTATCCTTTTACCTCATATTCGCAAGTTGTATTGCTCCAATATTATTTGTCTTACTTGATAGCTAGCGGCTCTCTGGGGAGAGACGATTCCGTTAACCAGTCAAAGCCTTCAAATTATGCCGACGCCACTGCAGTTTTCGGTATTTATTTACGAAAAATTGAAATTTAACAGTGCGAAGCAATGGAAAATTGAAGACCGCCATTACTTTGTGGTTATGCATCGTGTGTCCGGTTCTATGTCATCCAGGGTTGCCAGATTGGACGAAATTCCGATTCTTTTTTGAAGTTTTTTTTTTTACTTTATACATGATTTCTCATTAATCATTTGTTAATTCGTTTAAATTTACTTTGAGAAATAAGCCATGTTAGTTTTGAGACCACTGGTACAGACAGTGTTCAAAAAGTCATTGCGTCTTTGTCGTGCACAACGGGTGTTTAGCCATCCCTTTGATACAAAAGCGGGCGCGTAGGAGCACTGCATGCTGTCTCGAGAAAACTGTCTTTTGCACCCTCAAAACTTCTATTATTTAATTGAAGAAGGGAGAATAAAACCTCATTTTTCGTTAATACATTTTACAAATCACAGAAATGTGGCTAGGTATAAAATAGTACATAACACATTGTTTCAAAAAAGGTTATAAAACAAAATATAACAAAGAAAATAAAAATAACTAGAAAATTGTTATTAAATAGACAAATTAATTACACGAAGCAGTGTACTGTTCTTAGATTGTACAAACGTGTCACTTGTTTTCATCAAGCTGTTTCAGTAAATCAATAAGATGCCTGATTTCTTCTGTTACACAAGTTTCAGCTCTTCAGCAAAGGGAAACCAAAGTAAGACAACAAGTAATAGGGAAAAAATCAAGAAGAGACAACTTTGAACATCTCTGATCTTACTTGTAGTGATCGCAAATCTAAATAAGTAAAATGTTCGTTTAGAATAGTAAAAACACTTACCTGAGCGGGCGTGTTAGAGCAGGGAAAGCGGCAGTCAGATCTTCCTGTCTTCATATCTTGTTTACGACTGATAGAGAGAAGGCAAAGGAACGGACATACCCGCGTTTTGTTCAGAATGTTGCGAAGTGAGAATAATGACGCCCCATGACATGTCAAATAGCCATCCAAACTTTGTGAACATTAAAATGGATGGATAATCTCTCAGTTGGTTTTTAAACGCACCGTTTAAACTTAGTAATCTTTTGGAAGTACGGTGTCACTTCCAGCGTTTTCCGATTAGTCGCTGGGAACAAGCATGCGTATGTACAAAATAAGCATTCCTGTGGTAACATGTTTAAGCGCATATATTTAAGAGGAGCAAGGAGAGTGAAAATGAGAAAGTATGGAAATTATTTCATTCCTACTGTATAGAAGTATTCCTCCCATCTGCTGTAATCAAAATAGCCATAGGAGAGATCGAGGTGGCCGTGATTAAGTGAACGTCGAATATTTAATTGTATGTGATCGAGGTGGCCGCGTGTAGTAACCTTAAAAAGTGATTTACGCGAAGTTTCGTTGTGTGCCTGAACTATTTGAACTTTGATCATTTGCGATTCTTCTTATACCAGCCACATTGAGTGGTTGGTTTACTTCCGAAGGATGGATTCCTCTGACAACAGGGGAGCCCTAACCTCACCTCCTACTGAAATACAACCTAACGCTGCTGCACAGAAATCTGATGCCGGAGCTACAGCAAGTGAAATCTTTCCATCCAAAGATCAAGCCATCATAATGGAAGCACATGAAGGTCTCACCATCAAGGATTATATAAGTAAGTTAACCACAATAATTCAATCAAATGATATCAGGTTTATCTCTCGCATATCCAACATCAGAATATGTGTATTTTTGAGTTCAAAGAAAATTGCTGACTTCATCACTGATAACTATCAAATGTTAAATATAAAGAATTTTGAAGTAGGTATTAGACCACTGCTAAACAAACACAAACGCGTCATCATCTCTAATTTATGCCTAGTTATACCACATGAAGAAATTAAAAAAGCTCTCAATCAAATGAACATTAGAATCTCTACCAGCATTTCATTTATTAGAGCTGGTATGTCAGAGCCAGGATTTTCTCACATAATGAGCTTCAGGAGACAGGTTTTCATTGACCCAGAAGATGTTACAAAACTACCTCCATCCACCCTCATTCAATACCAAAATACATCCTACCGAATATAGTTTTCATCAGAAAATATAACCTGTTTTCTTTGCAAACTAGTAGGACATATAGCCAGCCAATGCACTTCAATGACTTATGAACAATGAAACAACAGATCTTAATTTAGCAGATTCTCATATTGCCAGTGACCTACCAATGAATAATCCACCTGAAACAACTGTAAATCAATCCAATCCAACTCCACCATTGGACAATTTAAACTTTCCCTACCATAAACAAAAGAAGCTTTCCCTCTGAAACTTCCTCACTGCCTGAATCCTCCTCATATAATGAGAACAAAATACATGAAATGAATCAAAAGCAATCAAAGAAAAAGAAGAAAAACTGTAAAAATGAAGACCCCCTTGTTCATGAAAACCCGCCTCCCAAATCTGTTGAAGAACTCATTGCACCAGCTAAAGATGCACTAGAATCCAACCAAAATGCATTTCCTCTGACATACCAACAATTCAAAATGTTTCTAGAAAATTCATTAGGTGCTCCTGACCTAATCATTATTGCAAAAGATTACTCTCCTGACATTCCAGCTATCATCAGAATGATGACTGACATATACCCTAAACTTACAGAACGGTATATTAAAAATAGATTTACTAGAATGATTAAGAAACTAAAAAGACATGTCTCTGTAGAAGAAACATCAGATGCTGATACCAGTCAGGATAGCTCATAATCTACAGAATAGTATAACTTAATGAACAATGTGAGTGATATACTGAAACCATAAACATCTATAACTCATAAGATGTACAATATTTTGCTAATGGAACATAAATAGTTTTTTTGTTTTTTTTTGCTCAACGTGAAAAACTTGAATTACTGATCCAGATACATAACCCTGCTATTCTATGCCTACAAGAGACCAATTTTAAAAACGAATTCAAAGGACATATTAAACGTTACCAGTGCTTCAATAGAAATTGAACTAGCACTAACCATGCCAGTGGTGGAGTAGCAATATATGTAAATAATAATCTCCGTGCTGAAGAAATTCCTATCCAAACAAACTTAGAAGTAATTGTCATAAAAATAAGTGCTTTTTTGTATTAATTGTGTGTAATATCTACATCCCCAACAGCTATTCACTTAAAGCTGATGAACTCAAAGGTATTCCTGATCTGTTGCCCAAACCGTATTTGATATTAGGTGATTTCAACAGCCACAATCCCATATGGGGTTCAAAGAAAATCGACCGCAGAGAAGTTATGGTAGAAACACTTCTCAATGAACACGATGCTATAGTACTTCACAATGGCCAACCCACTCATTTCAATGTAAGTAGCGGTAGCTTTAGTGCAATTGATCAAACGATAAGATCTAATAATTTTGCTCACAAATGTGAATGGACCGTTCTTGATGATATATACGACAGTGACCACTTCCCTATAATGACAAATCTAAGTGTTAAACTTGGTGAAGAGGTATACCAACAACTTTCTCCAAGATGGAACTTCAAAAAAGCAGATTGGAAACAATACAAGAAAACAATTACTGAAGAAATTAAGGATTATGATGAGAATGAGAACATCGATTCTATTGTCAACAGCTTCTCAAACACGATAACGCTAGCAGCAAACTCGGCAATTCAATTCTACGGAACATCGAAAAAAGCAAAAATGTACCCTGGTGGAATTAAGAGTGTAAGGAAGTACACAAGAAATGCTCTAAATGGATAGAAAGAAAGAAAACAAACTTCAATTTAATTATCTTCAATTCTGAAGAAAACAAAATTCAATTAAAAAGATGAGAGCACATGAAAGAATGCCGTAAGAAGTCGTGGATAAGCTACGTGTCATCTCTAACCTATAGAACGGATATCAAAGAATCATGGAACAAAATAAAATCCATAGAAGGTAACTGTAGAAGAAATACGATCGAATTCATCGAAAAAACATCCAATACCACACATCGGATTCACAAGAGATAGCAAATATTTTAGCACATACATTCGCAGCAAATTCAAGCTCTTCAAACTATTCAGACCAATTCAAATAAACAAAGAGAACCAAGAAAAAGATATAATGTACGATAATAATTACGACGCCAATGATGAATTTCAACTAAATAAGCCTATTTCCTCAACAGAATTGCAGCAAGTATTGGCATCCTTGAAAACTACCTCACCCGGACCAGACAACATTCCCAAAATTCTAAAAAACCTCCCTGAAGCAGGAAATGACAGGCTGCTACAGATATACAACCATATTTGGACTAAACATGTATTTCCAAAACAATGGAGAATGGCTATTGTAATACCAGTACCGAAACCTGGAAAAGACAAAACAAAGGCTTCTAACTACAGGCCTATCTCCCTTACATCAAATATGTGTAAAATCCTAGAGAAGATAATAAACTTACGTTAAACTTGGATACTCGAACATCAAAATATAATCAGAAATACGCGATTTGCTTTTCGCCACGGCCACTCTACAATATCACATCTTATTAGTGTCGATAACCATATCCGAGAAGCATTCGAGAGCAACCAACATGTGCTAGCAATAAGTTTAGATATAGAAAAAGCTTATGATATGGTTTGGGTACAATACATCTTAATGAAATTAAAAAGACATAGGAGTATATGAAATCTAGCTCAAAATTCAACATTTTCAGAAACGTTCAAACACAGTTTTCTCATAAATGGCTCCAAACTTTTCGAACTGATAGTGTTAAGGGGATGTGTAGGGGAAATTGACCAAATATTCGATTTTCTGTTTTTTACGTAGTAAATTAATTTGGAATCTTGGAAGTATTTTCCCAAGTTTTCACCTTTTTCTGACACCAGAAAGTATCTTTAAAATTTAAAAGACCGCGCCACCTTGCGGAGTTGCCACGCCCCCTTTGTGGGGTCCAACATTTTTCTCTCTGCTTCTTGCAGGCGTTTTCTTCAGAGGACGATGATATGGCTTTTTTCCGTTAGGCAATTGCAAATGGATAGTTTTAGCAGGCTTTTGGGTATACTGACGGCGAGATTTGAATGATTTTTACGTAATTTGGGCTTTTCTGGAGGGCGATTTGTAATTTTCTCTTAGATATTTCCTGTCACTGCTGTGACCGCCCGCGCGAAGGTCCCGCCGCCGTGCCGCGTCACAGCGTCGGAGGCGCCATCGATCGAAGCAGCGGACAGCGGCAACGGGCCGGCCAGGGCGGAGAGCGCGCGCCCGTCTCGGGTGAATAGACGCGCTAAGACTCGTCGCTGCCCCTATGGCAGGGCTGGTCGGCGAGTGGCAGCGGCTGCCGGGCTATAAAGCGGCGCCGGCCCGGCCCCGGTACACAGTCGTAGGAGAGCGAGCAACGAGGTACTGGTCGGCAACGGAGTGAACAGCGATTTGGCACCGAAGATTCTGGTGACGGCAACTTGGGCTACAACAACGGAATGGATACTAGGCGACTTCTGGATACTAGGCGACCCCTGCATTATTGGAACTTCTACTGGCTATTGGCAACCCGGCTTAAGTTTTTCTGCTCTCTCTCCTGGTTATTCGGCAATAAGGCATTGTACCCGGATTCGAGAATATTGTAGCAATATTGTGTAATAAACAAAAACTGTTTTTTCTGAATCTCTCGTCTTTTTTTGGATTCAACAGTCACTTCATTTCTTTCGCTGGTGACCAATAAGGGCGTGATGAACACCACGTGTTTTTACGAAAGTGAAGAAGAATATAGCTCTTAATTTTGCAACAGAAGAAATAATTTTTTCAGATGTGGAAGAAATGAAGGGAGCAGCATCATGTTTTCATACCATGTCCATCAATGAGAACCCAGTGCACTGGTTGTATTGATAGAGTTGGCGTTAAAAAAAAAATAAATAAAAAAACTGAAGGTTTTCCGTAAGAATTACGACCATTAATCGAATATTCCACTATCTATATGAAGGTTTTCAAGCCAGTCTTCAGAACACTTATTGATAAGATACTTCTCAAAAAGTGTTGCCATGGTAAGACCCTAAATAACAATGAAAGCTTCAATAAACTGATATAGATAAGATACCCAAAACAATTTGCATCATTTAAAATAGTAAGAGTAGCTGCTTTTGATGTCGCTCTGACATTCAATGATAGCAATTCAGGAAGGATTAATGTGATAAAAAAAATCTAGACTTTTCTCTTGGCATCTTTCTGTTGAACTATCGATGACCATCGAATAGTTATCCCGGATAGTGCTGTAAACAATGTCCCAGTTTGCATTGAGAATGAACAAAAATTCAAGAGATGACCGTTCAAAACCGTTCAGCCAAACACAAAACGGCTCCATGTATTTATTTAAATATCATTGGTAATAACTCACTAAAAATTTCAAGTTGATCACGCGGGTAGTTTTTGAGAAAAAGTACATTCATACTTTTAATTTGTTAAAAAAATTATTACACTGCAGTTTTCAAACTTTTTCAAATTTTCTTTTTAAAAAATGACTGTATTCCTGCAAAACTCATACTAAATTTCATTAGCATGAAATGAATAGCTTAGGAGAAAAAAATATTTTTCAGAAGTATGCATTTTTGCCTACACATCCCCTTAATTGTACTCATATTACGCAAAGTTCATTTTAGTTTGTTTTTTTTTTTTCCTCCAAATTATACAAATGAATGTTTTTAAGATCTCTCTCGCCCTTTACAAGCATATTTCTAGCAATTTGTAAACAGTATTGTATTTGAGAGTTAAAGTGCTTTAAATGAGTTCTAATGAAGTTTTTCAAAAATTTTGTGAAAAGATGCTTGAAATTTTGAATGCACAGTAGCGCTTCAACACCATTTTCTTAAAAATGGCTCGAAATTTTTCAAAGAAAATTTCCTTTTAGTACGATATTTCACTGTTTATTAATATTCTTAATATAATATTCGAGTTCTCCTATTCGGAAAAAGGGGGAAAAAGTCAAAAAAATGTACTTTGGGTGGCGATGGATGGCAGATGGCAAGAGTATGTGGCAAGTCTGAGTAACTAGCCGAGACTAATACGAGCCGACTAATGCGGGAATATCTGTTCCATTGTGTAGCAGCGCTAGTTTACTACTTTTCCGAGGGTACCCTTTGTGTTGATATCTGCTTGAAAATAGTGTTAGCACCAAACCTTTTACAATTTGAACGAGTTTTACAAAGAAAAAAATACCTGAAATATGTTAATTGGGAGAAGAATAGTGACGTAAAAGTATTACACAACGATTGCTAAAGGCGAGGAAGTACTTCCAGTTTTAGCAAAACTGTTTAAGTCCAGTTAAAATTGTCCAGCGACAATATTTTAGGAAAATGATAAAATTATTTTCTATTTTCCCTTGAATTTGAAACTGATATATTAATTTTGGGGGTGCATTACATGAAACCCTTGGAACATTTTACACTTTTTTTAAATTACGCCAATATTTTTAATTAAACTTCGGTATTGGATAGTCTGAAGGACGTTTAAGAGAATGGCACAGATCTGATGTTCGTTGAAAACACTGAATTTTTGAAAATTGAAACAATTAAAATCTTTTCGACGTCTTCCTACGACTACAATTATGAAGATACAATTGGTTTCATAATAAAATATGGTTCACCAAAAGCAGATCTTCAAATTAGGTCATGTTGAATTCTTTGAAAACATTAATATTTTTGTGCAATTTGGGGACGTAGTCGCAAATCTCGCTTTTACGTAGTCGCCCTCGCGGGCAACATAGTCGCCCGCTCTCAATTTACTGAGCCCCATATCAGAAATTAAATTGCTGCAGAATAAGCGTGTCGTCTTTACACGTCTTACCTGATTCGTTGTAAATGTGTTTAATAGTTAACATTCAATAGTTCAGAGCACACAAACCAACTAGATTCAGAGCATAATAGTTCATAAAAATGAGCGGAGAAACTCCATCTACAGACAGAAACCGGAACGCGTGAAATTCCCAGGCCATTAGTAACATTCCTGTAACTAAAAGTGACAACTTCCTGAATACTTTACTGAAAAGCGGAAATAAAGAACTAACTGTTGCAAGTGAGTGTATGTAGAATATATGTTTATCTAATATCTTGTAAAATTCGTAATGTTCGGTGAATACACTCTGCCCACGAGGGCTGGCATAGGCTATCTGTGATCGGAATAAAGTTTCATGAAACTAGGAATGCGAATACAGTAAAATCTGTCTAAGCCGGAATCGATCGGGCCACAAAAAAGTTCCGGTTTAGGGAGGTTTCCGTTTTATAAAAGGTTGTCCATTTTATGACGCTTGTGATATAGAAGTTTCTGCCCTGATAGTAGTAAATTGCATGAGTTTATTATAATACGTTAACATATACCGTAACATATACGTATACATATAACGTTAATACGTTAACATATAACGTATTTATGGAAGAAATCGCTAATAAATGAATATTAAACACTCTGAGTTAAAAAATACACACCTTACTGGCTCTATTCGGACTGCTTCCTGACTCTTTCAACGCACAGTATGTCACAACCCAAAGTATGATTTTCTGATACCCTCGCATGGCTTTGCGCAATGCGTATCTGGTCGAGGGGTTATGATTTTCAACGCAGGGCAGGGAGACGGGCGAATTGAAGCCATGCCCGTACACCTTCCGACGTTCAGATTTGGGAGAGAGGAAATTCCCCTACAGCACACGCCTTGAGAGACAAGCGACCCCAAGGTCGAATTCTACGCTGACAGCTGAAGCTCCACTCCTTCAATGTTCAGCTGCCACGACTAAATCACGTGTCACAGGGATAGAGAATTTAAAACTAGCTCGCTTTCATTTCATTAAAAAAAATCTTGCGTCTCATTGTTGAAGAGGTTCCGTTTTATGCTGTGTAAAATGTCATTTAACTTCACGGGCCCGAGGAATTTTTCGGTTAAGGTAGGTTTCCGGCTTGTACAGGGTCCGGTTTAGACAGATTTTACTGTACTAAGTAGCAGTCAGGCGACGAATTCGCGGTACTCCGTATCAAAATTAAATTGCTGCGAATATGCACGTCGACTTTCCACATCTTACCTGATTCATTGCAAATGTGGTTAATAGTTAGCCTTCATAGTTCACAGCACCCAAACGAACTAGATTAAGAGGATAATATGCCATAAACATGCACGGACAATTCCTCCATCTACAGACGGAAACAAACGGACTACTGACTGAAAGTACAGACACTGCAGTAAGGGAGAGTTACTCCAAAAAAGGCGCTCAACGACCCACAAGGGGTTAGGAGACGTGACACAAGGAAGATGCGACAAATGTAAAATAATCTCTCTCTCTCTCTCTCTCTCTCTCTCTCTATATATATATATATATATATATATATATATATATATATATATATATATAGTGTATTTGGTTGGTATAATAAAATTATTCAAAGCAGTCCCGAGCGGCACAAAAAGATCCAGCGGGCCGTATGCGGAGAGTTGGAAAGCCCTGACCTAGATGTTGATGTGCCCTTAAATAAAAGAAAATCAGAATTTATATCCAGTGACATTATTACCATGAATTTTAGTGAAAGTGCCAACATTTTGAAAGGGTGTACTAGCATATACGTTTAATCATCTGGCAACGCTCATGCGAGCATGATGAGTTGATTAGCGATTCCGGGCGCGTAGACTGCTAAGGTCATTAGTCCAGTTAGTGCATGTGTTTCCTCCGGCGGTGACGGTAATCTTTCTCCGCTGGATTGTGAGATTCGGCACAGACCTACCGTCGGCGAACAGGGTGCTCCCCCAACCAGTGTGTTCTCCCACCAGCAGGGCACCACCCTAGCCACGTCAAGCTATGAGCTCGAGATCGGTCTCGAAGCATGTCTGTTGGTGTAGTGTATGTAAGTATGTGTAATGTTGTGCAATGTAAGTGTTGCGGCTGTAAAAAACCAGTTCGAAAGCGCGTCAACCAGGCAGCGCACGGCAGCGAGCGAGACAACTAGGAAAGGCAGCGAACCATGGAAGACGTCGGCAAACGGGCAGCAAACGAACGCTCGGCGAGCCTTCACCCCAGGAGCGAGTCTGCGGCGCCGAGGACGTTATAAGCCGGCGCCGCCACCAACGAGACAGTTCAGAGATTGTTGAAGTGCCCGAGAGAGGATTGTAATATTGTGATAGTGTGTACGACCCGGCTTAGGATTGTGGTATTCTGTCTTTTGGTATTTTGGTGGACTGTGCAAGTGTTTGGGACATCTCGCGGCATAATCGGTAACTTGGCTTGTTTAACGGTACATTCTCTTGGGTTACCGTATCAATACATTTGTTGCATAGAAACTGTGTGAGTGTGAAATAAAAACCTGTTTCACGAAGTCTGCTTGTTTTTTCGAACATAACAGTAAGTAAGGGGTAAGGAGGGGACAAGGAAGAGAAAAGAAAGGTAGCGCGCGGTCCGTGGTGCGTTTGTTGGCGTACTGCTCCGGCATTTGCATGGTGCTGATCGGAGAAACTACGGAAAACTACCTATCACAGCAGCCGGTCACTAGCATTCACCTCTAACCAGCGACTGAATTCGGTCTAGCTTGATAGCTAGTGTCGAAAATATTACCACCATCACAACTCGAACCCACGACCTCCCGGTCATAGACATTGCACTGACATCAGTTGATGCCCTGAGCCACCTCTCCCGGTGCGAGCATGCCCGAGCAGCGGAAGAAGAAGAAGAAGAAGAAGAGGGTGATCGCCTGTGGAAGCGCCGCGCGTGGCTGGCGGCCGCCGCCTTCCCGCCCACCGCTCCGCGCCTGGCGCGCGTTGTCCACCGCGTCTAATTAAATTCCTTTCTATTCCCGACGCGCGAACGGGGCCAGCCGGCGGAGCGCAGGTAGCGCCAAGCGGCCGTCTCGCGGCAGAGCGCGCCACCGATGCACGCACGCACGCACGCACGCCGTCGCTCACGCAGCCGGTCGCGTCACCAACCATTTCACAGTGCAACGTCAAAACAGAACTCCAGCGACGTAATAAGCGCCAATGGAACACTACCTAGTATAATCATAGGTAACACACCACGAGTGCTTTGGAAATTGTCGATAAATCCCCGACTCGAATAGCGAGGAGGGGATTTATCAGAGAATTTCCAAAGCAAGAGTGGTGTTTAATATGACTATTCCACGAATGAAATTGTCTAACAGAGTTCCAAAATATTGAAAGTAACTGAAAGCTATGTTAAAATAAAAGAGGTTGTATTATAGTACGTACGTGTTTTATTTGATGTATATGCCTCCTGAGATGACGAGTCACAGGCTGAATGAGACATGACTGGCTAGCAGGCAGAAGCGGTAAGAAATATCGGATAGATAAAGCGATAAAGTGTTTGAGATACACCGCCATGATTTGGAGTATTTTGTATGGATAATTAAACACTACTAGTTTTAATTTCATGAGAGGAATATTCATCCTAATCACCTCCATGAAATCGGAAGAAGTACAAATATCTTTGGTAATGACGCTCTTCACTTCACACAAGAAAAGAAGAATCTACTTTCGCAAGACTTCGAATAAAACATAGTCGTCTTACCCACTCACACACAAGACTGAATCTCTATTATTTTGTCTATCATGTAACATCCGTTTAACATATCAACGCCTATCAATATAGTGCTCTGTGCATTCAAACTTACATATGAAACATTCACTATCAAATTGCCTTTCCAATTTACTTACTAAAACCTCAAAAAGAGTAAAGTCTTCAAATTTCTAGTAAAATATAATTAATTATTATTGATACTTTAAGCATACGTCAAGCGAGACACCGCTTGGTCTGTCGTTCAATGTCTCAATATTCTTCAAACAAAAGAGGGTCAGTCTCGATTCTTGGTCGAGTTCATGATTTTACGTAATGTATTTTAATTCTCTGGTATCTCAACCTCCATCATTGTTTATTTTGTCATAATCGGTCATAATAAACGGAACCGCCCCTTTCCGATGGTGGCGAATTCTTCCACACTAGCTAAATAATTCGAGAACAGTCGCAGTTTTGGGGCATATTTCTAGCGGCCGGGTGCTCTGATCCCGTACTTTTCCTTGGATTATCCCATATATACGAGGAGAACAAACGTACCACAAACAGACTTTGGATTGTGAACGACATTTCCTTCCTCATTCTTGTTCCTACCTCCCCTTGAAAAACACAAACACATGCACTTCACTGCCATTCGTGACGGTATTATGAGTCACATTTTACAGAATCTGAAATACATACTTGGAAAATTTGGAAAATCATTTGAAACGAAGCAGTAAATTTCGGAAGTCATGTATCTTTATCTTGCAGCAAAAATACATTTCTGAAAGATGCACATATTATACGCTAAGTAAAATGACTTTTTACAATTAAATAAGAAGCTATCGACACGAACTCCTGTAAATCTAAATTAAACTGCTGGACAAAAGTATCCCTCAAGCATCCACAGACTTAGGGCGAAAAAATAGATTTGAGAATACTACAATATATATTTGACCACAATTTAGTGAACGGAGTAACCATTCAAAAGTAATTAAAAATAAATCTGAAAGATATAACACAGAAAAATTAACAATAAAGATTAGTATACAAAATTTAATGTGCCGAATACTTAGAATCGTCCATAGGACAGACCAAGTGAACATTGAAATTAAGACTGGCGGAGCATAAAAGAAATGTGAATGAAATAATTAATAAACAAAATTCAATGAAACTACACCAGCAAAACACAATTAACAAAACAAAACCTCCGCCAATAAATGCAATAAAAAAGTAAAAAGTAAATTATCACTAGCCAGAAAGATGAGAATCGTTCGGTAGAAATGTATACTGCGTTCTATATTAAAGATATTCTTATGAACAAAAGTACACAATCCTTCGAGTCGTATTTCTTACATCGTCTTACATCAAGTTCTAAAACATTTTCATTACCGATGAGAAAGTTTTGTGACCAATAAATAATGCATTAAACCTAAGTTTTCTTAGCTACCTTTGTCTCGTGATAATGAAATGTCAGGCTCAAAATTTACATTACCCCTCCTAATTTGAGACCATTATCCTCCACCTATGTTTTAGCACTACTATATGTTGTAAGATTGTTTTGTATATTTACTTTTTTCCTTTTAGTATGGTATTTGTAAAGCGTGGAATCGAATTATAAGCATTTGGCACTTCAATTGCCAAATTTATCTTTTCTAATTTGATGAACATTTGTGTTGTATCAACATGCACTTTTAGTGTTTTAATACTAATATTTATTTTCATATTATTTATTACGTAATTAGTGTTTAAGATTTTAGTCGTTTCACTTTTGATTTTTCATTAAGTTTTCTTCAATGACGTTTTCCATTTTTACTTTTCCACCTTTCATTGTAGTACAAGGAGAAAAAGTCCGGATTCGATTTCCGTCGAATCCCGGACAAGCTCAATTGAAATTTGTTCCAACAAAGCGAGTTTGCCTGGCGGGCTAGCCCAACCTCTGTGAAGCGTCCAAAACACCACCCCGTCCTAATTCCTCTCCCACTCTGACCGCTAGGTAGTGACGCGGGGGCGCGAGGTAAGAGGCGCGTACGTGGAGATGATTCCTGGTGGTCCTCTTCACAACTGACAATTGACTGCGACAAGACTGGTCAGACAGAAATAATTAATATGTTAACGGAGGATTACTCGAAATACAAGCGCGCAAAGCCCTTGAAGGAGCTGAGAAGCGTTGCGTCAATACAGACGCAACAAACTAAAAATAAAATAAAATACAAACGATTCGAATTTTCGGTTGCAAAATCCGGGTTTAAGGTTATTTTGAGTGGTATCCGAGCACGTGCATCATGGTTAAAATATTTTAGTGCTGTTTTAGATATACTTCAGATTTGTTGAGATGCTTAGAAGATGAGGAATTTTATATTCCAAAATGGCTGGATTGATGGATGGATGGATGGATGGAAGAATGAGTCACGCACAACTCTGCCAGATTAGAAGCTTCAGAGCTGAAACTTGGTAAATACGTGCCGTGAGGGAGATTATTAAGATATTTAAATTTGGGGGATAATTTACATGCAACCTCTGTGACAGTTATACAATTTTCTAAGAAAATGGCTGAGATTTTTTCCTTGAATTTTTATTGCACGAGTAAGAGGAAGTAAATATATTACTATAAGTACTGTAAAGATCTTAATTTCATTAAAACATCTGAAATTGTGAAAATTTGCAATATTCAAGCATATTTTCGAAATTGGCATACACTTCCAATGATAAATTCATCAATGTATTTTTGACTTCAATCCATCCCCAAATTTCAGATCCTTAAGTTATGTTAAATACAAGTTATTCACAATAAGTGAGGTTCTTGAGAAATATCCCCAACCTCAAGAGGATGTCTTTAATTTAGTATGCTGCGCATTCCCACTAGTTTCTTTTTGTTCACAATTTATAAAATCTAATATACAATGCCAATTGTGCATTCCTTGTGTGTGTGTGTGTGTGTGTGTGAGTGAGTGTGTGCGTGCGTGCGTGCGCGCGCGCCGCCCGCCAATAAATGTCAGGAATTAACTTAAAGTAAACAAAAAGAATACATTGTGAAAAATCCTATGTACTGAAGTCTCCCCATTAATAAAACAACTCCAGCTTCCATTACGTAATTCCAGAATAAAGATTGAAGAAATTGAACTTCGAAATTTCCACTGTCGAAAATTTTAGAGATTTAAATGATACCCATACTATCTTTAGAATCACAATTTGCGCTATATGAGAGATAAAAAACTGGAGCATTTTCAAATTTGTAAAGCCTGGAGCTCTTTCAGATCTATAGGGAATATCAATTTTGAAGAAAATCCTCCAGTCGCTAAGATTTACAGTCAAACAGACAAACTTAGAGACGTTTTGCAAAAACATATTTTCCGTAATACTGACTCAACGTATGTTGATTTTGCTTGATTTTATACAATGATTTTTACAGCATTATGCCACTTTCTGTACACCACAGATACGAGTATACTTTGTTGTTTAGGTATGAAATAAAAATTGTATTTTCTTCTCTTAGTATTTTAACAGATTTTCATTATTCAGGTTGCATTTATATTAAAAAAAGAGACATATATGTTGTAAGAATAGTAAATGTAAGGTAAAGGTATCCTCTGTGCAGTTACACACAGACCGATGTGGCCCACAGGGGACGTGAAAGTAGGGAAGGAGGAAGTTGTCTGGCAAGCACAGCGCTCCGGCCGCCTTCACCCCCAGGAAATCCTGGTACTCACTTGAAAGGAGGCTGAGTCGACCCCAGAGTCGCCCTGAATAGAAAGCACCAGATGAAAATCCCAGTTTACACTGGTATTCGAACCTGGGTCCTAGGAGGTCAGGAAGCTATTGGCCTACTATGCAAGTATTCAACGTATGCCAGTATTCAAAACAATTTCTTTCTCGGAAATATGCTTAGAATTATATGCAGATGGTACTAAAACATATGTAACATTTTCCAGAGAGCTGTATTTTAAAGAAGTTCAAATAACTGTAAACTGCATTACGACATTTTTCCACCAAATTTTCTAACTAAATTGTCATAAGTCCCTACCGCTTTATTTTACATTTTTACACTATACATTACTTAGAAATACAGTGCATTGGTGGTGGTTTACGGCAAATCCCAACAGAAATATGGATAACTGTTTTGACCAAGACTGTACTAAAAAAAGATGAAACGTTCCCGGTCGAACTTGTGAGAAAATATCTCTCACTCGCTGGTTTGAAGCTGAGGCACATGTCGTTGGAATTCCATTTACAACTTTTCATTTTAACTATTAAAATTTTGTTCTCTATTCTTACAAGTTTCCTGAAAGTGGTTTGTGAACAGGGGTACAATTTACATACAATAAATGGGATTCCGTGTTCGTTTCCAAGAAAATGCATCGTTGAGAGGAGTGATGGGGTGGTCGTTCGGAGAGGATTCACTGAAAACAGGTTCAGATTAAAGCTTTTTATGAAATCATTACTGATCATAGCAGAGCAGAAATTAAAAGTATCCGATGAGATAATGATAGCATTCATATTTTTGAGAGAAACGCATTCATTACAAAATACACAGATATTTCTTTCTTTATTGTCATCTACAAATTTAGTCCAAGTTATATAACCAGTATTCACGTCGTAGTACAGATAGTTTTCCATAACTGCAATTATTTTTTGGTTTGTTTAATGATCTTAAGTACATGTTTTAGAAACAATTTCTAAGAATTAAATAAAAAATATTGTCTGTCACGTTAGTCAAAATAAAAGCCTTCAGACATTTACAACATCTACTATTATTCTCCTACGCCTGAAAATACACGATCACAAGGAAGATCTCGTAAACGATAGTCGTGAAATAAATTATATGACTAAGATATGTTTTAAAGAAAAAACTAATGTTCAATGGGCACATTCATAATAGGACGTACATTCAGCGGAAGTTAAAATACATGTAAACACGACGCTTTGAGTGACAACAAAACATTCTGTAGCGTGAAGAATTTATTTAGATTGTTCAAGCTACAAAGTATCTTTCTTGGATAGATAGAAATAATAAAACTGGATACTACCATTATATCCAGACGGCGGGGGCAGGAAAGGTAGAGACTATTCATGGAACCTTATGTTCAACTTGGCACAGACACAATATCTCGTTGGCAAGGTTGTCAGATTAATAAAATTTCAGCAGTCGCAAAAGCATTATGCTATTTCTGATGGCATTTATGATTATTCAATGAAAATCTAAAAACTTTTCTTCCTTTGAGAATGATATTAACCTATTAACCCTTTCTCTGCTAACGACGCACCGGTGCGTCAAGCATTGTCGTGCCCATTGTGCTAAAACGACCGCGCCGGTGCGTCAGAGCTCGCTGTGCCATCACTGCTATCGACGCACCGGTGCGTCGCGCTGCTGTTTCGGGTTCTCGTGTCCGTTGTTCGATTGCGTTAGAAATTAGGCGATTGCACGGACATGGTCCTGTTCTGGACACTTTAAAGTTTATTTTTGGTGTCACTAAATAGCGTTTCAATTGCTTCTATTGCGAGATTTTTCACGTGTTGTAGACGGCATGGGTTGCTTGCACCGCGGGCCGTCCTGGGGCCCGCGCCCGTATCCGCCAAGCACGCGCAGGTCAAAAGGTTATCGCAGTACCAGAATAGAAAACGGTTTGTCTATCCACCCCATCCCTCTGTGTGTTACTTCAACACATTTTCTGGGACTGCTTCTCACTTGTGATTTTGCTTTCCTGGTGTACGGTACGTGTCTTGATTTTCGATTTATATATTAGACGTTTGGCATTGTTTTTTGGTACGATCAGGTGCCGGTCCAAAGCCCGGATCTAAAAGAAGGATGGAAGTGTAAATTGTTTTTGATAACTGAGAGCGCGCGCAAGAGAAACCGCTCGAAAAATTATTCAGCACAGCGGCGTGCGGCGGCAGCCATGGCTCAGCACAGCGCGACGGCCGGCGCTGGTAATGCGTAGCAGCGAAAGGATTAAGGAGAAATTTACTAACCCTGTAATGTGTATTTGAAAACGTGTTTAAAACCAATTTCAACATAACAAATGTGGCTCGCAAATTACATATCACATCCTTCACTGCATTGCCGAATAAAAGCGACAAAATGTTTGAGTTACATTATACAACAATTATCTGACTATTTGGCGTAATTTGCTGAAATAGACTGCATCAAATGTTACAAGAAGATTAAACTTATGAGATACAACAATATATACCTTCTCATATTATTTGTGACTTCCTCAAAATATTCCCACACAGGTTGAATCCTCAAAAGTGTTTTCTACCCGCAAGTTTTAATATGATTGAGACGACTACGTAGACACTTAGATTGCGCAGGTGGCGTCTGAATCAACTACTCATCTCTTAACATAGTGTAAATAACTGTGCCCAGTTTGTCCATATGCATTTTGCTCAGAGGAAGTAGCAGCATGACGGCTAAAAATTGGGCATTAATGTCTAGGACGCCACGACTCCCGGTAAGCCTATTAGACAACTTTCATTTATGGGTCAGTGCCATTTGTTTCAGAATGTTTAAAAAGTGAACCATGGAAATTTGAAGTTGTTATTATTTACTAATATTCTACTTTTCAGGAACAATTGTTAATGGTAATTAATACTATTGAAACTGTGTGGACTCCGTTACATTTTTAGGTTCACCAGGGCAATGACCTTCGCCAGTAATAGTACTTCAATTTGCTTTCTCTTCTTTATGCTTCGAATTTATCGGGGAGTTTCAAGCAGTCATTCGAAGGAAGGCGTAAGGAGTCGAATGAAGGCAGTAATGGTACAAAACCGTCACATTTCCATAGGCGTTTTAGAGGAAATTGTAATAGTTTACAAGATTGCAACTCCCAAATACCCTCAATTGCAGTAAGAGCGTACAATGGGACTGGCTAGGGTGTGCGCAAAGGCGAAACGTGTCAAGGAGTAGCGTTGCAGTAAACAGTTGAAACGAGCTGCATTGCATTAGTAATTAATCTTGTGGTTTAGAAATACTAACGAGGGACGATATAGTGAGTTAGAACCTGAAAGCGCCCATAATTTGAAACATTTTAGTGTAGGTTTCACGTGAATCCGATTACGGAAACCCCAGTTATCAACAAATAAAGGATTGTGGTTTTTACTGACGAGAATGCGCGAAAACATGGAGAGTTAGGCTTTACGTTATTCCACGTCGAAAATGTTGAAAATGCAATTATTAAAGGATTGCGTGAATAAATGATGATGGGACTAAGGCAAATAAATTACTTTATAATTATAGAAATTAATGGGCATGGTAGCGTGAGTGAACTGTTTGTTTAAAAGGAATGAGTCATTCACCTACACAAAAGTGAAGCAGTCACGTGATCTCAGGCAATGTTCTTCCTGAGGAAGAAATATAAATATTATTCAAAGGAAGCGTTCCAGGACTAATTGAGAATTAAGTGAATGAAAGGACAACTTAATGAATTTTTTTGGACAATATAAACAGACCTTTAGATAATGGCCAGAATGTAATCAAAACATATGGAAACTAGTGGTGCTACAGAATGGCACAGACTTTCCCGTATTAGTTTTCTATCTCCTTGGGATTTCGCTAGCTATATTGAATTGCCACATACTTTTCCTTGCCAGTTGCCATCTATCACCGCCAAAAGTACATTTTTTTGTATACCATTATTATAAACAACCCTTTTTACATTAACAAAATCGTTCATAGTATGTCATATTCTTGCACGAAATATGAGCCATCACTGACCTAGTAGTCACGGCCCTTATATATTTTCAGTTATGGAGTTTAAAGAAGGCAATGGTACCATATAAATACATTGCAGTTTTCGCAGCAAAATCAAATACGTTATGAAAAAACTTACTTTCAAAACTGATTTATTAATTTATTACTCGTTTAAAATTATATTTTGTTTTTATTTGGTAATATAACAAGAACATCATAATAGGGACAACAAAAAAACATCAAATTAATTCTTGTGAACATGTACATTAAGTGTACAATTTGATAAATTGGTCAGCGACCTCTCATAACATGCATTTATATCTAAAATGCCTGTTTTCTTTGCTTTCTGCACTTACCAATGTCTTCTTAGCTATTTGAATCTTGTTATCCACAGATTCTTCGATGTATGACTCGGCTACACTTGTAGTGACCACCATCCTCCATGACGTTTAGGTGTAGTGATATCACCACCATTATTTGCGAGAAACGTCGCGGATGTTCTCCTGAACGAATGACCAGAGTATTTTTTCAGCATTTGGTAATTTTAAAAAAAGCAATATTTTTTTATATTTTCGCAAATGTATTGATACCAATTGGATTGCAGCTGCATTTGCCATGATTGTAAACAAAAACCTTTTTTGTGTTTAACATGTAAGGGTCTTAGGGAAATATATTTCTTACAGACTTCAACATAATTAAATTCTTCACTGAATACGATAATAATATCCGGGATTGTCATTTTTTGTCACTTTAATGTTTACTATCAAAACAGAACCTTCTTCTTTCATATCGTTGATGCACAAATTGTACAATTCGACACGTCTACAAGCACCAAATATGCCAAGAATAGCAACAACCTGAAAATCATACCAGTTATTAATACAATACACACAGTTAATAAATAAAACTTAACTATTATTGCCCACTGTCATTATTATACCTTCATTAAAAGAAAAGTTTCATCATCAGCTTTTGTAAGAAGTGTGTTTACATCTTCTTGGAAAAATACCATTGCATTTATAGGTTGATATCCGCACAATTGCCTGTTTCATTAGTAACTTACTTTATGAAAAGTTCCAATATCAATATTTTTTTGATCTTTAGCTTTTCCTTTAATTGGAATAAGTGCACCATAGTGTCGACGCTTTACATGCTGTGAACTTAATTTTAAAAGAAGCATGCATTAAATTAACAAACGTCTTTATTCTAGCATGTTCATTATACTCACTTAACCAAACTGCGAAAGATACGAAAGAACAGTAGCTCTGCATAATAAATTTGCATATTTTTTGCCCATCCATTTCCTAACTTTAAGTACTTTTTCTCATAAGGTTTGCTAGACTTTTTCGGTATCATAGCATTTTCTGCTTTCGCAGATTCTTCCACAATTTCTCTAGGCAAATCCATTACGTTTGAATCACGACTTTCAAACTAATTGCCATTTGCAAACAAATTTTGTTGTTAGGCAGCATTCATGACAAAACATGAATTTGATATCTACTACAAATACGAATTACAACTTAACACAATTAATTTCGCTTTCTTAATCTTTTAATACTGTTATACAAAAAATAGTGTATGCAATTAGTTTATAATGTTAATTTTTTGCACTCGTAAGAATATTTACAGAACTCACTTCTAACGTCGTTCGTTCGGTAATATCTTCTTATTCGTGTAAAAAAAGGACCAAGTTATAAACTAGTTGCATAATATGCTATTGACATTTTCTTAATATTTCGGTTTCCTATTGGTAGAACGGAAATATTAATTTTAGAATATTAAAGAACAAAAAACCTAGTCATAAATGGCAATTTTCTTTTAAAAATTAATGTGCCGTTCAAGACAAAATGGCGTTTTAGCGCTACTAAAAATGCAAAATTTGAAGCTCATTTTCACAAAAAATGATTGAGTTTTTCAATGAAGAAATTTAAAGAAAAATTTGGAGCCGTTTCTGAGAAAATTTTGAAATCCCCGTGTGGGTTCATATTAAGTACCCCCAATTTTGAAGATCTTTTTTCAAAATCTCAAAGCTTCGACTAGAATCAGATCGACAAGGAATATCTATTTCTGAAGAAATCGTACGTATGGTTTAGGTGCTCGCAGTGTTCACAGACGGACGGACGGACAGAACGGACGTTTTCTTTCAATTGGTTTTCGGTATCAAGGACCTAGAAAACAGGGTTTCTGGCTACACCACGTGTTAGGGGATTTTTTTCTTAATTTAACAACTGGTTTTACCCACTTATTCGTTTTCACTGCCCGGCAATTAACTTTTTTCCGCCGAAAATTGGCCATTTTATCACGCAGCATTACATACTTTCCCTATACTACGTATATCAACTCCGTGTATACGTACGTATACGAGAAAGTAAAAATTGTTATGAAGAGATCGACGGGCATTTGCTTTTTTGCAAAAAGGATATAGCGGCCAGAGACACAATGGAAAAAGAAGAGGGTTTGTTTTGGTGTTGTTGTGGAGACGGGGCAAGCAAGCGACGCGATGTTAGGCAGTGCAGAAGTCTTTGTGTGAATACTTAATAATTTTGGGTTCGGGTTTTGATATAAGAATTAATTAGGAAAGTGAGTTTTATTACGGATAAAAGGAGATATAGAAAACTTTGGTAAGAGTGCGCGATAGTTTCGATCGAGTTTTAAAACGAACGTAATTTTCGTCGTGTGCTGACTGAAGAATTTTTAGTAGTATAATTATTTTGCCACGTTAAACTTATGATTTGTGAAGACGAAAAAAAAAATATAGTTTATCGCGGCAAGACAGTGTGAGCTGTATTGCAAGCGTATAAATAGTAACGTGAAGGTTGTTAATATTTCTTATTTTATCATTAATATGCAAGAATATGCATAATTCATTTTCATAACGGACACGCGCGAAGATGCATGCAAGAATTAGTTTGTTAGACACAGTGCGCGATGTAAATAATTAAAAATTTTAAGTAAGGGATAAGCGCAGTGTAAGAAGAAGATGGCGGGTGCTGCACGAAGATGCCTGATGGACGATGCGAGTGGTAATCGTCGCCACGTCACCACAAGTATTCGGGGATTCATCGAGTTTGGAAACGTCGGCTAATGATTCTTTTTGTACAAGAACAAGTTTTGTAGGTTAAAATTAAATTAAGTTATTTTTTTAAGAAATGACACAGCCGACGGACGGATTATGACGGATTATGACGGACCCTAAAAGTAACTAACAGTCATGAAGTAAATGGGGGAAAACAGTTGGAAGCATTAATTTCTGATTCAAAGGAATAAAGTTCCTTTTTGGTATCATAAAAGAATTTTGATCGAACGGTTGAATGTCATGTGTATAGCTCTGTATGGTAATTTAGGACATGAAGTAGCATTAAGTGAGTATTGTTGCAGAACGAGAGTGCTTACCGGTAATGGCAGGCAGGTTGAAGCCCTGCCGACAGAAGTGTTATGTATTTGAAGTGTTTTTGTGTGTGTGATTGAGTTATAACAAATGCAAAGAGGCCTTGGTTGCCTCCTTTGGAAGATATTATAACTGGTGGTTTTGGATTCTTGCCCCCATATGATTGGGTAATTTCCGGCAAATGGCATCCAAAAAGGGTTTACGTTTACATCCGTCTTCGTATGAAGGGAATCGCCGGACGGGGGAAGTTGTATTATTAGTATTCTGGTGAAGAATAATAGAGATTATGATAGATTTTGACGAGTCAAAAAGCAGTAGTGCATAACGAAGGGTGATAATTGTTATTATTATTAGAGAGTAGGACAACAACCGCCCCGTACGTATTACGAGTGGTAGATCGGGCAGGACCCGCCGCAGAATATTTTTAACGTCTCTCAAAATCTCATTTCGTCTAATTTTAAGTCTTAAGCTAACCAGTTTGATTTGAAACTGGTAACTTTTGATTTGCATAACTTAGGAATAATGTATAACTTCCGGCAATAAAATAAACAGTTTGTGTTCACAAGCTCAATGTGCTCTTTTGCTTCAAAAACACTCAAGATGACGTACTGGTTGAGATCAAATGTTATGACTAAAACACGTTAAAACGCTAAAAATTAAGTTTTTGGCGCCTAAAAGGGCACTGAAATTGTTTAAATAGGCACTGAAAAAGGCTTTTAAAAACTTAAATTGGAGGGAAAAACAGAAATATATTTCACTGCACTTTCATTTAAAATTATCCATACCAAAAAATAATATAACATGAGAGAATAGACTATTCATAAATAATTAGTCAGTGAGAGTCTTCGGCATCATTACACGATTGAGCTCGGTTATTACACGTAGAGCTCTGGTGAAGTATTCGCGTGGTGGCACAACTCATGTCAGAGAACTACAGGCACAATGAAGACGCATTACACGCCAGACAGAGAACTTACACTGCGCCCTTCCCAGAATAACATCTGGCACAAAAAGATATCAATGTCGGAACTTTTAAAAAAAGGAAAAAATGATATTCAAATTTACCGGCCATTTCTCTTTTGTCAGTTTTCTCAAAAATATTAGAAAGGCTTTTCCTACTTACGAATGGAAACTTTTCTCAGGAAAAACAGCGTTCTCAGACTCACAACACGGTTTTAGAAAATCAAATCTACGGAAACTGCCATTTTTTCTTTTCTCAAAGAATGTTGCTTCATCAATAGACCAAAATGAAGTACCCATTGGAATATTCTTAGATCTCTCGAAAGCTTTTGACGTTATTGACCATAAGATCTTGCTCTCAAAACTACCTTCGTATGAATTCGTGGTATTGCCCTAGATTGGATAACTTCTTACCTTAAATATCGGACTCAAAGAGTATAAATATACTACTGGCAGGAAGGACATTACATACTTATATTTCCAATTCTTTTGCGAATTGAGCATGGGGTCCCGCAAGGTTCGATCTTAGGCCCTATTCTCTTCTGTTTATAATAAACGATATGCCCTCGTCTATTAAAATGGAAGAACGGTTTGTTTGATGATGACACGAATGTTCTTTGCAAAAAGAAGCAGTAAATAGTACAATTTCAGAAGTTTCAAATTGTTTAATAATAACAAATTAATTGTTAACGAAAGAAAAACTGTTTTCAAATGCATTTTTGCATCTCAAATCGGAATCGCATGTTCCATTGAAAATGAACAATATGCAATTAGCTGATGTTGAGGCAACAAAATTTTTAGGTCTTTCAATTCAATCAAACCTCAAATGGAATGTAACATATAACAGGATTAAACACTAAATTAAGTTCATTATGCTACGCATTCAGAATCTTTCAAATTCTGTCAGCCTTCATGCAGCTCGTTGCGTTTAGTTTGCAAATGTACATTCCCGCCTGAGATATGGCATAGTATTCTGGGAAGTTCTCATCCTGTAGTATTCAGACCTTCAGATTGCAAAAGAAAATTATTCGAATAATGACAAAATGCCTTCCACGTGATTCCTGCAAGCCTCTTTTTCATTGAGCTGGGAATCCTACCATTGCCTTGTCTATTTATTTACGAATCTGTAATATTTGTCAAAATGACCTACTTAACGGAGGGAACATATTTTTCATGCAATATTGATATTTATAATTACAACACACAACGCCGTAGAAATCACGTGCATGCAAGTGTCAGTATCTATAGCTCAGTACAAGAATCAACATACAATACATTGTACGTTACTTTACAACGCATTGCCAGATGACATAAAACAATTAAAGTCGGTACACAAATTTAAGTTTAAAGTAAAATCTTTTCTGCTGCAAAACTGTTTCTATGCAATTAGAGACTATACTTATCGTGAAAAAAAAAATATGTTTAATGTAACAAAACAAGATATATAATGAATTAGTTTATATTTGCATTGTATACATTTAAAAAAATATTTAATACGCCTGTAACAAGTAATGTACTTCAGCTTCCGGGTTCAATTGACCCCCATCTCGATCAGGTTTTTTGTCCATTTTCCCTGAATCCGTTGAGCAAATGCTGAGATGGCCCCTTGTTTGGTTCTGGACGTAAATGTAGCTTCACTGTGCGCACGTTTTGTTGAGCACATCCTTTTGCTTGTTCTTGTTCATTTTACCATTGAAATTGATTTTGTATAACTCGGGAAAAAACATTTTCAAATATTTTTATTTTTATCTAAAATAATTATTCTCTAGATTCATTTTTTCGTGTTTTTTTTTTGCGTTTTTTTTTTCGTTGTTTTTTTCTGGCCCTCCAGAAAATGTGCGCATATAAATTACTTTCTCTACACGTCATATAAAGTTTTTGTCCGTTTTTTTTATAAATAATAAATAAATAACGCGGGGATCATCGCCTTGCCCTCTGAGACACGATTGCTTCGATTACATTGCGAATGTGGCTCAGCGCTCACGTAAGCGCCCACTGCTCAACCAATTGCCCAGAGACAATGATTTTGTATTTTATTTTATATGTGCTAAAAAAAGCGAAAAAAAAGAAATCTGAAGCCACAATGCAAGCTTTTCGGTTCCTAAACTTAAATTGGACGGTTGCAAACCTAATGACAGCTTCAGTTGAAACAACACTGAGATTCGTTTACCAGACAATTGTAACTACTAATTAATATATATATATATATATATATATATATATATATATATAAATATATATATATATATATACGTAGCCGTATATTGATAATGGTTTTCCATTTTATGATACAATTCCCCCAAAACAATTGGTGGACAAGGAATAATATTTATTAAACTATATCAATAAAAACGTGTACTTAAATCGATACTGGTAGTGATACCGAATAAATTCAGTTTATTCTGCCGCAAAATAACTCCACGCAGGCGGCGACGCGAGAGATGCGAGGCGCCAGCGGAGGCGACCCGAGGGCCAGGCGAGGCGCCACGGTGGTCGGCACCCTTCGCTCCTAATTCGTAAGGACCGTGTGCCCCAACTCTGGGTGGCCGCTCCGCACACGACCCCTTCAGTATTTTTCCACGACGCCTGGAACTCTTCCGTCAACCTCCCTAGAGATTCCTAGCCCCTCACACCCCCCGGTCGTTAATAACTGCCCCTTTTCGACGCAAAATTAAAGCGAGAGGGAGCGATAACCAGCCCCTCTCTCACTCTTTTCTCGGCCTCGAAAACATCCTCTGATTGGGCAGAAATATCTAATGCGCAGTACCCTTTCGCCAATAGCAGCCAGAATTCGGGTTTGTTCTAGAATATTCCAGAGTCACAGGGATAATTTTGGTGGGGGGAACGAGGTTCCTAAAACTTGGAGCGACGAGGCACAAAAGAGAAGCTTGGGAGCCGTGTTCAGAATCGGACGCAAGTGGCGGCCGCAGGGGGGAACCTGTTATATTCTGTTGTGGCGTTCGGTTCGATGGACTTAAAAAAAATTTATTAAGTTTCTTGTAGAGTTTGGGGTACAAGACTTCTGTGACGAACGCAGGCCGCAGAACAGTATTATGAACATTTGACAGCAATTCGTATTATATTACGTCCGATTTACGTGCGAACTCGAGACTCTCTTTTCCTTTGTGAATTTGTGCGATAATTCACGGCTCATTAGTATCAAAGTATTGGAGATCGACCGGGAATGAACCGACCGTGTCAGTGAATGAACTGTGCTGACCCTTCACCGCAGCGAGCAGACGGCGCTTTGTGTTCCGGCCGCCTTGGCCGCTACCCTCGCAAGTACCTGATCTGACCTACATTTTTCGAGCGGCGCCCCTCGCCCGCCACGAACCTCGCCAGCCGAACTGCCAGCTGACCTAGGTCGTTCAACTTCAGTGGGTGGCACAGGCCGCCTAACAGAGGTATTTTCTGTTTGAGTGTCTTATGTCGTACACGCGATCGAGAGGTGTGAACAGTACATCAGACAATCAGTGTTGACTTCCTCTCGACCGGGCGACGAAGAGGAGTTCCCGGCCGCGCATGGTCGTCAAGCGGGAATTCGCGCGCGAAGAAGAGTTTCATCTGATTGTAATTACTTTGTAATTTTTTGTTCTCTTATGTGCATGACATTTCATTTTTTTGTTTTATATTTCGATTTTGGGGGGCATGCTCGCCAGAGTTATCATCACCAGACCATAGCGTTTTCTTTTGTTAATGAATAAATTCACTTGTTCTAAATTCACATGTTTGACTTCTCATTCAACCTAGGCCACCGGCTTCCTCCATCTCCGCCGTTTCAGGTAATCTGTCGACTGAGCGGGCCGGCTACCCGTCTGAGGCGCCCAACCGAAGACTCGAGGGTAGTTGCAATTGGCTTTCCCACCGTGGGGCTCGATTAACGCGAAATAATCGTAATTTTCATTTTTTAATATCCCAGATAAGCGCCCTGAGATTTCTCTGCCTAATTATTAAATTGTTTAAATTATTAAGATGATGGATGGAAGCACGGTTAGAGAAGTTAATAACTTATGGTCTGTTGAGGATGTCATTTTGTACTGTGTTTTCCTGTAAGTGTCATTGTCTTGTGTTGTGTTGTGTTGTGTGAATCCGTGTGCGCGTACTAAAACAAGTGAAACCGCGTAACATTGTAAAAATGCAGGACGAATCAGGTATGACGTGACGGGTGAAGACAGTTTTGAGGAGCCGTCGACGCAAGGTCCCACCTTAAGTGAGATCTTGCGCGTTATGAGAGAAATTTCAGATAACACTGTTGCCAAATTTGGAGGAGAAAATTTCAGACAACGCCGCTAAATTGAAAGAAATTAAAGATCAGTCAGATAGCAATGTCGCAAAATTAGAGAGAAAAATTGCAGATATGCCGCGAAATTAGAGGAGAAAATCTCAAATAAATGCGCAAAATTAGAGGAGAAAATCTCAAATAACGCTGCCAAATACAGGAAATGTTAGATGAACGGTTCACAGCACATGAGAGCAAGTGTGAGGACAGATTTAACCGAATCGAAAGTCATTTGGAAGCCCAGCAAATAAATTAGAAAGTCTCGAGCAAAAACTTAACCATGAAATAGGGATTTTAAAGAATCAGGTCGAAGCAGATGCGGGGAAATAGAGGGGAACGTAGAAAAACTCAGTCAGGAGTTGGGAAGGGCACAAGCGGAAACTACCGAAAATTTCAAAATTTTTAAAACCGAAATTCAGACCAAATTACAGGCATGCGACGACAAAGTAGAAGCGTGCTGTGAGTCGGTTACTGAAAAGATCATTGAAGTTAAGCAGGAAATGGGCGAAAAATTTAATAAAATCGGACAGAAACTCCATTCAGAAGTGTCGCATATCACGAAAAGTTCGCGCAAGTAGGCAATAGTGAGGAAAACATCAGGGAGAGAGAAGCTAAATTAAAAAGGGAAATTGATCGTACTGTCCTAGAATTGGTAAAGGAGGAAATTGAAAAGGAACGCGAGAATTACCCAAATCCGAATTCTGGTGGCTCAGGCCTTCGCTTCTCATGGGCTCCACCGCAAAACCTGTATTTTTCCGGAAAACCCGATGAAAATCCCAAATTTTCCTTGACCGGGCGGAAAATTACATGAATCTCACGAAGGCGGTACCTTCACACTTGAAGGCTAAATTTATGCAAGAATTTTGAAAGGCAATGCATCTTATTGGATTTCCGCTTTAAACCCTTTCCCTCAAAATATGAAGAGTTTCGGGAGAAGTTTCTGAATCGATACTGGGGCGAACAACGGAGATATGAGTTCGAGCGGAAGATTTTAGAATCGCGATTGGTAAAAAAAAAAACCCCCCGACGGGCAGTCCTATTTAGACTACGCCATGGATAAAATCTCCGCCATCAAAGCTGTGTGACCCGCAGGCAAACGACCGTAAAAATCATCTGGTTACTGCGAGCTCATTTCCCAACGTATGTACAGAAATATTGTCACGCGTGGAGTGTAGAGATTTAGAACGTTTCCAATAACTGTTGGCACAATTTGATAGACGCGGGACAACTATCAACAATGAGAACCGCGACAGAAACTCGCAGGCCTCGACGGAAACTACCAAGCAGGCCGCAGTGCATAGAGATATAGGGGCGGTAGGGAACGAGGCAGATGGGGGGATCGGCGAGCGCCGCCCTGAATCCTGTGAGAACCGTGGACATCGCGATGAGAAGAGCTGGACGGCAAATTCATCCCGGCCGGCTTCAACAAATTAGAAACGTCCCAGCTGTCTCGTATCTGGGTGGGGACGGAGACGAGTTTTCTTTTAGAGAATACCAATTTCATGCGATCATATCAGTGATTATGCTTTTTTGATTTTAACAAGACTAGGATGTGACTATCAAAGAACGTGTCCAGAAAATGCCCTATTATTGAT
>JAHLJT010009419.1:92721549-92801883 GCA_031308135.1 Acheta domesticus
TCCTACTGAAATACAACCTAACGCTGCTGCACAGAAATCTGATGCCGGAGCTACAGCAAGTGAAATCTTTCCATCCAAAGATCAAGCCATCATAATGGAAGCACATGAAGGTCTCACCATCAAGGATTATATAAGTAAGTTAACCACAATAATTCAATCAATCAATGATATCAGGTTTATCTCTCGCATATCCAACATCAGAATATGTGTATTTTTGAGTTCAAAGAAAATTGCTGACTTCATCACTGATAACTATCAAATGTTAAATATAAAGAATTTTGAAGTAGGTATTAGACCACTGCTAAACAAACACAAACGCGTCATCATCTCTAATTTATGCCTAGTTATACCACATGAAGAAATTAAAAAGCTCTCAATCAAATGAACATTAGAATCTCTACCAGCATTTCATTTATTAGAGCTGGTATGTCAGAGCCAGGATTTTCTCACATAATGAGCTTCAGGAGACAGGTTTTCATTGACCCAGAAGATGTTACAAAACTACCTCCATCCACCCTCATTCAATACCAAAATACATCCTACCGAATATAGTTTTCATCAGAAAATATAACCTGTTTTCTTTGCAAACTAGTAGGACATATAGCCAGCCAATGCACTTCAATGATTATGAACAATGAAACAACAGATCTTAATTTAGCAGATTCTCATATTGCCAGTGACCTACCAATGAATAATCCACCTGAAACAACTGTAAATCAATCCAATCCAACTCCACCATTGGACAATTTAAACTTTCCTACCATAAACAAAAGAAGCTTTCCCTCTGAAACTTCCTCACTGCCTGAATCCTCCTCATATAATGAGAAAAAATACATGAAATGAATCAAAAGCAATCAAAGAAAAAGAAGAAAAACTGTAAAAATGAAGACCCCCTTGTTCATGAAAACCCGCCTCCCAAATCTGTTGAAGAACTCATTGCACCAGCTAAAGATGCACTAGAATCCAACCAAAATGCATTTCCTCTGACATACCAACAATTCAAAATGTTTCTAGAAAATTCATTAGGTGCTCCTGACCTAATCATTATTGCAAAAGATTACTCTCCTGACATTCCAGCTATCATCAGAATGATGACTGACATATACCCTAAACTTACAGAACGGTATATTAAAAATAGATTTACTAGAATGATTAAGAAACTAAAAAGACATGTCTCTGTAGAAGAAACATCAGATGCTGATACCAGTCAGGATAGCTCATAATCTACAGAATAGTATAACTTAATGAATAATGTGAGTGATATACTGAAACCATAAACATCTATAACTCATAAGATGTACAATATTTTGTAATGGAACATAAATAGTTTTTTGTTTTTTTTTGCTCAACGTGAAAAACTTGAATTACTGATCCAGATACATAACCCTGCTATTCTATGCCTACAAGAGACCATTTTAAAAACGAATTCAAAGGACATATTAAACGTTACCAGTGCTTCAATAGAAATTGAACTAGCACTAACCATGCCAGTGGTGGAGTAGCAATATATGTAAATAATAATCTCCGTGCTGAAGAAATTCCTATCCAAACAAACTTAGAAGTAATTGTCATAAAAATAAGTGCTTTTTTGTATTAATTGTGTGTAATATCTACATCCCCAACAGCTATTCATTAAAGCTGATGAACTCAAAGGTATTCCTGATCTGTTGCCCAAACCGTATTTGATATTAGGTGATTTCAACAGCCACAATCCCATATGGGGTTCAAAGAAAATCGACCCCAGAGAAGTTATGGTAGAAACACTCCTCAATGAACACGATGCTATAGTACTTCATAATGGCCAACCCACTCATTTCAATGTAAGTAGCGGTAGCTTTAGTGCAATTGATCAAACGATAAGATGTAATAATTTTGCTCACAAATGTGAATGGACCGTTCTTGATGATATATACGACAGTGACCACTTCCCTATAATGACAAATCTAAGTGTTAAACTTGGTGAAGAGGTATACCAACAACTTTCTCCAAGATGGAACTTCAAAAAAGCAGATTGGAAACAATACAAGAAAACAATTACTGAAGAAATTAAGGATTATGATGAGAATGAGAACATCGATTCTATTGTCAACAGCTTCTCAAACACGATAACGCTAGCAGCAAACTCGGCAATTCAATTCTACGGAACATCGAAAAAAGCAAAAATGTACCCTGGTGGAATTAAGAGTGTAAGGAAGTACACAAGAAATGCTCTAAATGGATAGAAAGAAGAAAACAAACTTCAATTTAATTATCTTCAATTCTGAAGAAAACAAAATTCAATTTAAAAAATGAGAGCACATGAAAGAATGCCGTAAGAAGTCGTGGATAAGCTACGTGTCATCTCTAACCTATAGAACGGATATCAAAGAATCATGGAACAAAATAAAATCCATAGAAGGTAACTGTAGAAGAAATACGATCGAATTCATCGAAAAAACATCCAATACCACACATCGGATTCACAAGAGATAGCAAATATTTTAGCACATACATTCGCAGCAAATTCAAGCTCTTCAAACTATTCAGACCAATTCAAAATAAACAAAGAGAACCAAGAAAAAGATATAATGTACGATAATAATTACGACGCCAATGATGAATTTCAACTAAATAAGCCTATTTCCTCAACAGAATTGCAGCAAGTATTGGCATCCTTGAAAACTACCTCACCCGGACCAGACAACATTCCCAAAATTCTAAAAAACCTCCCTGAAGCAGGAAATGACAGGCTGCTACAGATATACAACCATATTTGGACTAAACATGTATTTCCAAAACAATGGAGAATGGCTATTGTAATACCAGTACCGAAACCTGGAAAAGACAAAACAAAGGCTTCTAACTACAGGCCTATCTCCCTTACATCAAATATGTGTAAAATCCTAGAGAAGATAATAAACTTACGTTAAACTTGGATACTCGAACATCAAAATATAATCAGAAATACGCGATTTGCTTTTCGCCACGGCCACTCTACAATATCACATCTTATTAGTGTCGATAACCATATCCGAGAAGCATTCGAGAGCAACCAACATGTGCTAGCAATAAGTTTAGATATAGAAAAAGCTTATGATATGGTTTGGGTACAATACATCTTAATGAAATTAAAAAGACATAGGAGTATATGAAATCTAGCTCAAAATTCAACATTTTCAGAAACGTTCAAACACAGTTTTCTCATAAATGGCTCCAACTTTCGAACTGATAGTGTTAAGGGGATGTGTAGGGGAAATTGACCAAATATTCGATTTTCTGTTTTTTACGTAGTAAATTAATTTGGAATCTTGGAAGTATTTTCCCAAGTTTTCACCTTTTTCTGACACCAGAAAGTATCTTTAAAATTTAAAAGACCGCGCCACCTTGCGGAGTTGCCACGCCCCCTTTGTGGGTCCAACATTTTTCTCTCTGCTTCTTGCAGGCGTTTTCTTCAGAGGACGATGATATGGCTTTTTTCCGTTAGGCAATTGCAAATGGATAGTTTTAGCAGGCTTTTGGGTATACTGACGGCGAGATTTGAATGATTTTTACGTAATTTGGGCTTTTCTGGAGGGCGATTTGTAATTTTCTCTTAGATATTTCCTGTCACTGCTACTGCTGTGACCGCCCGCGCGAAGGTCCCGCCGCCGTGCCGCGTCACAGCGTCGGAGGCGCCATCGATCGAAGCAGCGGACAGCGGCAACGGGCCGGCCAGGGCGGAGAGCGCGCGCCGTCTCGGGTGAATAGACGCGCTAAGACTCGTCGCTGCCCCTATGGCAGGGCTGGTCGGCGAGTGGCAGCGGCTGCCGGGCTATAAAGCGGCGCCGGCCCGGCCCCGGTACACAGTCGTAGGAGAGCGAGCAACGAGGTACTGGTCGGCAACGGAGTGAACAGCGATTTGGCACCGAAGATTCTGGTGACGGCAACTTGGGCTACAACAACGGAATGGATACTAGGCGACTTCTGGATACTAGGCGACCCCTGCATTATTGGAACTTCTACTGGCTATTGGCAACCCGGCTTAAGTTTTTCTGCTCTCTCTCCTGGTTATTCGGCAATAAGGCATTGTACCCGGATTCGAGAATATTGTAGCAATATTGTGTAATAAACAAAAACTGTTTTTTCTGAATCTCTCGTCTTTGTTTGGATTCAACAGTCACTTCATTTCTTTCGCTGGTGACCAATAAGGGCGTGATGAACACCCACGTGTTTTTTACGAAAGTGAAGAAGAATATAGCTCTTAATTTTGCAACAGAAGAAATAATTTTTTCAGATGTGGAAGAATGAAGGGAGCAGCATCATGTTTTCATACCATGTCCATCAATGAGAACCCAGTGCACTGGTTGTATTGATAGAGTTGGCGTTAAAAAAAAAATAAATAAAAAAAACTGAAGGTTTTCCGTAAGAATTACGACCATTAATCGAATATTCCACTATCTATATGAAGGTTTTCAAGCCAGTCTTCAGAACACTTATTGATAAGATACTTCTCAAAAAGTGTTGCCTGGTAAGACCCTAAATAACAATGAAAGCTTCAATAAACTGATATAGATAAGATACCCAAAACAATTTGCATCATTTAAAATAGTAAGAGTAGCTGCTTTTGATGTCGCTCTGACATTCAATGATAGCAATTCAGGAAGGATTAATGTGATAAAAAAAATCTAGACTTTTCTCTTGGCATCTTTCTGTTGAACTATCGATGACCATCGAATAGTTATCCCGGATAGTGCTGTAAACAATGTCCCAGTTTGCATTGAGAATGAACAAAAATTCAAGAGATGACCGTTCAAAACCGTTCAGCCAAACACAAACGGCTCCATGTATTTATTTAAATATCATTGGTAATAACTCACTAAAAATTTCAAGTTGATCACGCGGGTAGTTTTTGAGAAAAAGTACATTCATACTTTTAATTTGTTAAAAAAATTATTACACTGCAGTTTTCAAACTTTTTCAAATTTTCTTTTAAAAAATGACTGTATTCCTGCAAAACTCATACTAAATTTCCATTAGCATGAAATGAATAGCTTAGGAGAAAAAAATATTTTTCAGAAGTATGCATTTTTGCCTACACATCCCTTAATTGTACTCATATTACGCAAAGTTCATTTTAGTTTGTTTTTTTTTTTTCCTCCAAATTATACAAATGAATGTTTTTAAGATCTCTCTCGCCCTTTACAAGCATATTTCTAGCAATTTGTAAACAGTATTGTATTTGAGAGTTAAAGTGCTTTAAATGAGTTCTAATGAAGTTTTCAAAAATTTTGTGAAAAGATGCTTGAAATTTTGAATGCACAGTAGCGCTTCAACACCATTTTTCTTAAAAATGGCTCGAAATTTTTCAAAGAAAATTCCTTTTAGTACGATATTTCACTGTTTATTAATATTCTTAATATAATATTCGAGTTCTCCTATTCGGAAAAAGGGGGAAAAAGTCAAAAAAATGTACTTTGGGTGGCGATGGATGGCAGATGGCAAGAGTATGTGGCAAGTCTGAGTAACTAGCCGAGACTAATACGAGCCGACTAATGCGGGAATATCTGTTCCATTGTGTAGCAGCGCTAGTTTACTACCTTTTCCGAGGGTACCCTTTGTGTTGATATCTGCTTGAAAATAGTGTTAGCACCAAACCTTTTACAATTGAACGAGTTTTACAAAGAAAAAAATACCTGAAATATGTTAATTGGGAGAAGAATAGTGACGTAAAAGTATTACACAACGATTGCTAAAGGCGAGGAAGTACTTCCAGTTTTAGCAAAACTGCTTTAAGTCCAGTTAAAATTGTCCAGCGACAATATTTTAGGAAAATGATAAAATTATTTTCTATTTTCCCTTGATTTGAAACTGATATATTAATTTTGGGGGGTGCATTACATGAAACCCTTGGAACATTTTACACTTTTTTTTAAATTACTCCAATATTTTTAATTAAACTTCGGTATTGGATAGTCTGAAGGACGTTTAAGAGAATGGCACAGATCTGATGTTCGTTGAAAACACTGAATTTTTGAAAATTGAAACAATTAAAATCTTTTCGACGTCTTCCTACGACTACAATTATGAAGATACATTGGTTTCATAATAAAATATGGTTCACCAAAAGCAGATCTTCAAATTAGGTCATGTTGAATTCTTTGAAAACATTAATATTTTTGTGCAATTTGGGGACGTAGTCGCAATCTCGCTTTTACGTAGTCGCCCTCGCGGGCAACATAGTCGCCCGCTCTCAATTTACTGAGCCCCATATCAGAAATTAAATTGCTGCAGAATAAGCGTGTCGTCTTTACACGTCTTACCTGATTCGTTGTAAATGTGTTTAATAGTTAACATTCAATAGTTCAGAGCACACAAACCAACTAGATTCAGAGCATAATAGTTCATAAAAATGAGCGGAGAAACTCCATCTACAGACAGAAACCGGAACGCGTGAAATTCCCAGGCCATTAGTAACATTCCTGTAACTAAAAGTGACAACTTCCTGAATACTTTACTGAAAAAGCGGAAATAAAGAACTAACTGTTGCAAGTGAGTGTATGTAGAATATATGTTTATCTAATATCTTGTAAAATTCGTAATGTTCGGTGATACACTCTGCCCACGAGGGCTGGCATAGGCTATCTGTGATCGGAATAAAGTTTCATGAAACTAGGAATGCGAATACAGTAAAATCTGTCTAAGCCGGAATCGATCGGGCCACAAAAAGTTCCGGTTTAGGGAGGTTTCCGTTTTATAAAAGGTTGGTCCATTTTATGACGCTTGTGATATAGAAGTTTCTGCCCTGATAGTAGTAATTGCATGAGTTTATTATAATACGTTAACATATACCGTAACATATACGTATACATATAACGTTAATACGTTAACATATAACGTATTTATGGAAGAAATCGCTAATAAATGAATATTAAACACTCTGAGTTAAAAAATACACACCTTACTGGCTCTATTCGGACTGCTTCCTGACTCTTTCAACGCACAGTATGTCACAACCCAAAGTATGATTTTCTGATACCCTCGCATGGCTTTGCGCAATGCGTATCTGGTCGAGGGGTTATGATTTTCAACGCAGGGCAGGGAGACGGGCGAATTGAAGCCATGCCCGTACACCTTCCGACGTTCAGATTTGGGAGAGAGGAAATTCCCCTACAGCACACGCCTTGAGAGACAAGCGACCCCAAGGTCGAATTCTACGCTGACAGCTGAAGCTCCACTCCTTCAATGTTCAGCTGCCACGACTAAATCACGTGTCACAGGGATAGAGAATTTAAAACTAGCTCGCTTTCATTTCATTAAAAAAAAAATCTTGCGTCTCATTGTTGAAGAGGTTCCGTTTTATGCTGTGTAAAATGTCATTTAACTTCACGGGCCCGAGGAATTTTTCGGTTAAGGTAGTTTCCGGCTTGTACAGGGTCCGGTTTAGACAGATTTTACTGTACTAAGTAGCAGTCAGGCGACGAATTCGCGGTACTCCGTATCAAAAATTAAATTGCTGCGAATATGCACGTCGACTTTCCACATCTTACCTGATTCATTGCAAATGTGGTTAATAGTTAGCCTTCATAGTTCACAGCACCCAAACGAACTAGATTAAGAGGATAATATGCAATAAACATGCACGGACAATTCCTCCATCTACAGACGGAAACAAACGGACTACTGACTGAAAGTACAGACACTGCAGTAAGGGAGAGTTACTCCAAAAAAGGCGCTCAACGACCCACAAGGGGTTAGGAGACGTGACACAAGGAAGATGCGACAAATGTAAATAATCTCTCTCTCTCTCTCTCTCTCTCTCTCTCTATATATATATATATATATATATATATATATATATATATATATATAGTGTATTTGGGTTGGTATAATAAAATTATTCAAAGCAGTCCCGAGCGGCACAAAAAGATCCAGCGGGCCGTATGCGGAGAGTTGGAAAGCCCTGACCTAGATGTTGATGTGCCCTTAAATAAAAGAAAATCAGAATTTATATCCAGTGACATTATTACCATGAATTTTAGTGAAAGTGCCAACATTTTGAAAGGGTGTACTAGCATATACGTTTAATCATCTGCAACGCTCATGCGAGCATGATGAGTTGATTAGCGATTCCGGGCGCGTAGACTGCTAAGGTCATTAGTCCAGTTAGTGCATGTGTTTCCTCCGGCGGTGACGGTAATCTTTCTCCGCTGGATTGTGAGATTCGGCACAGACCTACCGTCGGCGAACAGGGTGCTCCCCCAACCAGTGTGTTCTCCCACCAGCAGGGCACCACCCTAGCCACGTCAAGCTATGAGCTCGAGATCGGTCTCGAAGCATGTCTGTTGGTGTAGTGTATGTAAGTATGTGTAATGTTGTGCAATGTAAGTGTTGCGGCTGTAAAAAACCAGTTCGAAAGCGCGTCAACCAGGCAGCGCACGGCAGCGAGCGAGACAACTAGGAAAGGCAGCGAACCATGGAAGACGTCGGCAAACGGGCAGCAAACGAACGCTCGGCGAGCCTTCACCCCAGGAGCGAGTCTGCGGCGCCGAGGACGTTATAAGCCGGCGCCGCCACCAACGAGACAGTTCAGAGATTGTTGAAGTGCCCGAGAGAGGATTGTAATATTGTGATAGTGTGTACGACCCGGCTTAGGATTGTGGTATTCTGTCTTTTGGTATTTGGTGGACTGTGCAAGTGTTTGGGACATCTCGCGGCATAATCGGTAACTTGGCTTGTTAACGGTACATTCTCTTGGGTTACCGTATCAATACATTTGTTGCATAGAAACTGTGTGAGTGTGAAATAAAAACCTGTTTCACGAAGTCTGCTTGTTTTTTCGAACATAACAGTAAGTAAGGGGTAAGGAGGGGACAAGGAAGAGAAAAGAAAGGTAGCGCGCGGTCCGTGGTGCGTTTGTTGGCGTACTGCTCCGGCATTTGCATGGTGCTGATCGGAGAAACTACGGAAAACTACCTATCACAGCAGCCGGTCACTAGCATTCACCTCTAACCAGCGACTGAATTCGGTCTAGCTTGATAGCTAGTGTCGAAAATATTACCACCATCACAACTCGAACCCACGACCTCCCGGTCATAGACATTGCACTGACATCAGTTGATGCCCTGAGCCACCTCTCCCGGTGCGAGCATGCCCGAGCAGCGGAAGAAGAAGAAGAAGAAGAAGAGGGTGATCGCCTGTGGAAGCGCCGCGCGTGGCTGGCGGCCGCCGCCTTCCCGCCCACCGCTCCGCGCCTGGCGCGCGTTGTCCACCGCGTCTAATTAAATTCCTTTCTATTCCCGACGCGCGAACGGGGCCAGCCGGCGGAGCGCAGGTAGCGCCAAGCGGCCGTCTCGCGGCAGAGCGCGCCACCGATGCACGCACGCACGCACGCACGCCGTCGCTCACGCAGCCGGTCGCGTCACCAACCATTTCACAGTGCAACGTCAAAACAGAACTCCAGCGACGTAATAAGCGCCAATGGAACACTACCTAGTATAATCATAGGTAACACCACACGAGTGCTTTGGAAATTGTCGATAAATCCCCGACTCGAATAGCGAGGAGGGGATTTATCAGAGAATTTCCAAAGCAAGAGTGGTGTTTAATATGACTATTCCACGAATGAAATTGTCTAACAGAGTTCCAAAATAGTGAAAGTAACTGAAAGCTATGTTAAAATAAAAGAGGTTGTATTATAGTACGTACGTGTTTTATTTGATGTATATGCCTCCTGAGATGACGAGTCACAGGCTGAATGAGACATGACTGGCTAGCAGGCAGAAGCGGTAAGAAATATCGGATAGATAAAGCGATAAAGTGTTTGAGATACACCGCCATGATTTGGAGTATTTTGTATGGATAATTAAACACTACTAGTTTTAATTTCATGAGAGGAATATTCATCCTAATCACCTCCATGAAATCGGAAGAAGTACAAATATCTTTGGTAATGACGCTCCTTCACTTCACACAGAAAAGAAGAATCTACTTTCGCAAGACTTCGAATAAAACATAGTCGTCTTACCCACTCACACACAAGACTGAATCTCTATTATTTTGTCTATCATGTACATCCGTTTAACATATCAACGCCTATCAATATAGTGCTCTGTGCATTCAAACTACATATGAAACATTCACTATCAAATTGCCTTTCCAATTTACTTACTAAAACCTCAAAAAGAGTAAAGTCTTCAAATTTCTAGTAAAATATAATTAATTATTATTGATACTTTAAGCATACGTCAAGCGAGACACCGCTTGGTCTGTCGTTCAATGTCTCATATTCTTCAAACAAAAGAGGGTCAGTCTCGATTCTTGGTCGAGTTCATGATTTTACGTAATGTATTTAATTCTCTGGTATCTCAACCTCCATCATTGTTTATTTGTCATAATCGGTCATAATAAACGGAACCGCCCCTTTCCGATGGTGGCGAATTCTTCCACACTAGCTAATAATTCGAGAACAGTCGCAGTTTTGGGGCATATTTCTAGCGGCCGGGTGCTCTGATCCCGTACTTTTCCTTGGATTATCCCATATATACGAGGAGAACAAACGTACCACAAACAGACTTTGGATTGTGAACGACATTTCCTTCCTCATTCTTGTTCCTACCTCCCCTTGAAAAACACAAACACATGCACTTCACTGCCATTCGTGACGGTATTATGAGTCACATTTTACAGAATCTGAAATACATACTTGGAAAATTTGGAAAATCATTTGAAACGAAGCAGTAAATTTCGGAAGTCATGTATCTTTATCTTGCAGCAAAAATACATTTCTGAAAGATGCACATATTATACGCTAAGTAAAATGACTTTTTACAATTAAATAGAAGCTATCGACACGAACTCCTGTAAATCTAAATTAAACTGCTGGACAAAAGTATCCCTCAAGCATCCACAGACTTAGGGCGAAAAAATAGATTTGAGAATACTACAATATATATTTGACCACAATTTAGTGAACGGAGTAACCATTCAAAAGTAATTAAAAATAAATCTGAAAGATATAACACAGAAAAATTAACAATAAAGATTAGTATACAAAATTTAATGTGCCGAATACTTAGAATCGTCCATAGGACAGACCAAGTGAACATTGAAATTAAGACTGGCGGAGCATAAAAGAAATGTGAATGAAATAATTAATAAACAAAATTCAATGAAACTACACCAGCAAAACACAATTAACAAAACAAAACCTCCGCCAATAAATGCAATAAAAAGTAAAAAGTAAATTATCACTAGCCAGAAAGATGAGAATCGTTCGGTAGAAATGTATACTGCGTTCTATATTAAAGATATTCTTATGAACAAAAGTACACAATCCTTCGAGTCGTATTTCTTACATCGTCTTACATCAAGTTCTAAAACATTTTCATTACCGATGAGAAAGTTTTGTGACCAATAAATAATGCATTAAACCTAAGTTTTCTTAGCTACCTTTGTCTCGTGATAATGAAATGTCAGGCTCAAAATTTACATTACCCCTCCTAATTTGAGACCATTATCCTCCACCTATGTTTTAGCACTACTATATGTTGTAAGATTGTTTTGTATATTTACTTTTTTCCTTTTAGTATGGTATTTGTAAAGCGTGGAATCGAATTATAAGCATTGGCACTTCAATTGCCAAATTTATCTTTTCTAATTTGATGAACATTTGTGTTGTATCAACATGCACTTTTAGTGTTTTAATACTAATATTTATTTTCATATTATTTATTACGTAATTAGTGTTTAAGATTTTAGTCGTTTCACTTTTGATTTTTCATTAAGTTTTCTTCAATGACGTTTTCCATTTTTACTTTTCCACCTTTCATTGTAGTACAAGGAGAAAAAGTCCGGATTCGATTTCCGTCGAATCCCGGACAAGCTCAATTGAAATTTGTTCCAACAAAGCGAGTTTGCCTGGCGGGCTAGCCCAACCTCTGTGAAGCGTCCAAAACACCACCCCGTCCTAATTCCTCTCCCACTCTGACCGCTAGGTAGTGACGCGGGGGCGCGAGGTAAGAGGCGCGTACGTGGAGATGATTCCTGGTGGTCCTCTTCAAAACTGACAATTGACTGCGACAAGACTGGTCAGACAGAAATAATTAATATGTTAACGGAGGATTACTCGAAATACAAGCGCGCAAAGCCCTTGAAGGAGCTGAGAAGCGTTTGCGTCAATACAGACGCAACAAACTAAAAATAAAATAAAATACAAACGATTCGAATTTTCGGTTGCAAAATCCGGGTTTAAGGTTATTTTGAGTGGTATCCGAGCACGTGCATCATGGTTAAAATATTTTAGTGCTGTTTTAGATATACTTCAGATTTGTTGAGATGCTTAGAAGATGAGGAATTTTATATTCCAAAATGGCTGGATTGATGGATGGATGGATGGATGGAAGAATGAGTCACGCACAACTCTGCCAGATTAGAAGCTTCAGAGCTGAAACTTGGTAAATACGTGCCGTGAGGGAGATTATTAAGATATTTAAATTTGGGGGATAATTTACATGCAACCTCTGTGACAGTTATACAATTTTCTAAGAAAATGGCTGAGATTTTTCCTTGAATTTTTATTGCACGAGTAAGAGGAAGTAAATATATTACTATAAGTACTGTAAAGATCTTAATTTCATTAAAACATCTGAAATTGTGAAAATTTGCAATATTCAAGCATATTTTCGAAATTGGCATACACTTCCAATGATAAATTCATCAATGTATTTTTGACTTCAATCCATCCCAAAATTTCAGATCCTTAAGTTATGTTAAATACAAGTTATTCACAATAAGTGAGGTTCTTGAGAAATATCCCCAACCTCAAGAGGATGTCTTTAATTTAGTATGCTGCGCATTCCCACTAGTTTCTTTTTGTTCACAATTTATAAAATCTAATATACAATGCCAATTGTGCATTCCTTGTGTGTGTGTGTGTGTGTGTGTGAGTGAGTGTGTGCGTGCGTGCGTGCGCGCGCGCGCCCGCCAATAAATGTCAGGAATTAACTTAAAGTAAACAAAAAGAATACATTGTGAAAAATCCTATGTACTGAAGTCTCCCCATTAATAAAACAACTCCAGCTTCCATTACGTAATTCCAGAATAAAGATTGAAGAAATTGAACTTCGAAATTTCCACTGTCGAAAATTTAGAGATTTAAATGATACCCATACTATCTTTAGAATCACAATTTGCGCTATATGAGAGATAAAAACTGGAGCATTTTCAAATTTGTAAAGCCTGGAGCTCTTTCAGATCTATAGGGAATATCAATTTTGAAGAAAATCCTCCAGTCGCTAAGATTTACAGTCAAACAGACAAACTTAGAGACGTTTTGCAAAAACATATTTTCCGTAATACTGACTCAACGTATGTTGATTTTGCTTGATTTTATACAATGATTTTTACAGCATTATGCCACTTTCTGTACACCACAGATACGAGTATACTTTGTTGTTTAGGTATGAAATAAAAATTGTATTTCTTCTCTTAGTATTTTAACAGATTTTCATTATTCAGGTTGCATTTATATTAAAAAAAAGAGACATATATGTTGTAAGAATAGTAAATGTAAGGTAAAGGTATCCTCTGTGCAGTTACACACAGACCGATGTGGCCCACAGGGGACGTGAAAGTAGGGAAGGAGGAAGTTGTCTGGCAAGCACAGCGCTCCGGCCGCCTTCACCCCCAGGAAATCCTGGTACTCACTTGGAAAGGAGGCTGAGTCGACCCCAGAGTCGCCCTGAATAGAAAGCACCAGATGAAAATCCCAGTTTACACTGGTATTCGAACCTGGGTCCTAGAGGTCAGGAAGCTATTGGCCTACTATGCAATATTCAACGTATGCCAGTATTCAAAACAATTTCTTTCTCGGAAATATGCTTAGAATTATATGCAGATGGTACTAAAACATATGTAACATTTTCCAGAGAGCTGTATTTTAAAGAAGTTCAAATAACTGTAAAACTGGATTACGAAATTTTCCACCAAATTTTCTAACTAAATTGTCATAAGTCCCTACCGCTTTATTTTACATTTTTACACTATACATTACTTAGAAATACAGTGCATTGGCGGTGGTTTACGGCAAATCCCAACAGAAATATGGATAACTGTTTTGACCAAGACTGTACTAAAAAAAGATGAAACGTTCCCGGTCGAACTTGTGAGAAAATATCTCTCACTCGCTGGTTTGAAGCTGAGGCACATGTCGTTGGAATTCCATTTACAACTTTTCATTTTAACTATTAAAATTTTGTTCTCTATTCTTACAAGTTTCCTGAAAGTGGTTTGTGAACAGGGGTACAATTTACATACAATAAATGGGATTCCGTGTTCGTTCCAAGAAAATGCATCGTTGAGAGGAGTGATGGGGTGGTCGTTCGGAGAGGATTCACTGAAAACAGGTTCAGATTAAAGCTTTTTATGAAATTCATTACTGATAATAGCGGAGCAGAAATTAAAAGTATCCGATGAAATAATGATAGCATTCATATTTTTGAGAGAAACGCATTCATTACAAAAATACACAGATATTTCTTTCTTTATTGTCATCTACAAATTTAGTCCAAGTTATATAACCAGTATTCACGTCGTAGTACAGATAGTTTTCCATAACTGCAATTATTTTTTGGTTTGTTTAATGATCTTAAGTACATGTTTTAGAAACAATTTCTAAGAATTAAATAAAAAATATTGTCTGTCACGTTAGTCAAAAATAAAAGCCTTCAGACATTTACAACATCTACTATTATTCTCCTACGCCTGAAAATACACGATCACAAGGAAGATCTCGTAAACGATAGTCGTGAAATAAATTATATGACTAAGATATGTTTTAAAGAAAAAACTAATGTTCAATGGGCACATTCATAATAGGACGTACATTCAGCGGAAGTTAAAATACATGTAAACACGACGCTTTGAGTGACAACAAAACATTCTGTAGCGTGAAGAATTTATTTAGATTGTTCAAGCTACAAAGTATCTTTCTTGGATAGATAGAAATAATAAAACTGGATACTACCATTATATCCAGACGGCGGGGGCAGGAAAGGTAGAGACTATTCATGGAACCTTATGTTCAACTTGGCACAGACACAATATCTCGTTGGCAAGGTTGTCAGATTAATAAAATTTCAGCAGTCGCAAAGCATTATGCTATTTCTGATGGCATTTATGATTATTCAATGAAAATCTAAAAAACTTTTCTTCCTTTGAGAATGATATTAACCTATTAACCCTTTCTCTGCTAACGACGCACCGGTGCGTCAAGCATTGTCGTGCCCATTGTGCTAACGACGCGCCGGTGCGTCAGAGCTCGCTGTGCCATCACTGCTATCGACGCACCGGTGCGTCGCGCTGCTGTTTCGGGTTCTCGTGTCCGTTGTTCGATTGCGTTAGAAATTAGGCGATTGCCACGACATGGGTCCTGTTCTGGACACTTTAAAGTTTATTTTGGTGTCTACTAAATAGCGTTTCAATGCTTCTATTGCGAGATTTTTCACGTGTTGTAGACGGCATGGGTTGCTTGCACCGCGGGCCGTCCTGGGGCCCGCGCCCGTATCCGGCCAAGCACGCGCAGGTCAAAAGGTTATCGCAGTACCAGAATAGAAAACGGTTTGTCTATCCACCCTCCGTGTTTACTTCAACACATTTTCTGGGGACTGCTTCTCACTTGTGATTTTGCTTTCCTGGTGTACGGTACGTGTCTTGATTTTCGATTTATATATTAGACGTTTGGCATTGTTTTTTGGTACGATCAGGTGCCGGTCCAAAGCCCGGATCTAAAAGAAGGATGGAAAGTGTAAATTGTTTTGATAACTGAGAGCGCGCGCAAGAGAAGACCGCTCGAAAAAGTATTCAGCACACGGCGTGCGGCGGCAGCCGGATGGCTCAGCACAGCGCGACGGCCGGCGCTGGTAATGCGTAGCAGCGAAAGGATTAAGGAGAAATTTACTAACCCTGTAATGTGTAATTTGAAAACGTGTTTAAAACCAATTTCAACATAACAAATGTGGCTCGCAAATTACATATCACATCCTTCACTGCATTGCCGAATAAAACGACAAAATGTTTGAGTTACATTATACAACAATTATCTGACTATTTGGCGTAATTTGCTGAAATAGACTGCATCAAATGTTACAAGAAGATTAAACTTATGAGATTACAACAATATATACCTTCTCATATTATTTGTGACTTCCTCAAAATATTCCCACACAGGTTGAATCCTCAAAAGTGTTTTCTACCCGCAAGTTGTTAATATGATTGAGACGACTACGTAGACACTTAGATTGCGCAGGTGGCGTCTGAATCAACTACTCATCTCTTAACATAGTGAAATAACTGTGCCCAGTTTGTCCATATGCATTTTGCTCAGAGGAAGTAGCAGCATGACGGCTAAAAATTGGCATAATGTCTAGGACGCCACGACTCCCGGTAAGCCTATTAGACAACTTTCATTTTATGGGTCAGTGCCATTTGTTTCAGAATGTTTAAAAAGTGAAACCATGAAATTTGAAGTTGTTATTATTTACTAATATTCTACTTTTCAGGAACAATTGTTAATGGTAATTAATACTATTGAAACTGTGTGGACTCCGTTACATTTTTAGGTTCACAGGGCAATGACCTTCGCCAGTATATAGTACTTCAATTTGCTTTCTCTTCTTTATGCTTCGAATTTAATCGGGGAGTTTCAAGCAGGTCAGTTCGAAGGAAGGCGTAAGGAGTCGAATGAAGGCAGTAATGGTACAAAACCGTCACATTTCCATAGCGTTTTAGAGGAAATTGTAATAGTTTACAAGATTGCAACTCCCAAATACCCTCAATTGCAGTAAGAAGCGTACAATGGGACTGGCTAGGGTGTGCGCAAAGGCGAAACGTGTCAAGGAGTAGCGTTGCAGTAAACAGTTGAAACGAGCTGCATTGCATTAGTAATTAATCTTGTGGTTTAGAAATACTAACGAGGGACGATATAGTGAGTTAGAACCTGAAAGCGCCCATAATTTGAAACATTTTAGTGTAGGTTTCACGTGAATCCGATTACGGAAACCCAAGTTATCAACAAATAAAGGATTGTGGTTTTTACTGACGAGAATGCGCGAAAAACATGGAGAGTTAGGCTATTACGTTATTCCACGTCGAAAATGTTGAAAATGCAATTATTAAAGGATTGCGTGAATAAATGATGATGGGACTAAGGCAAATAAATTACTTTATAATTATAGAAATTAATGGGCATGGTAGCGTGAGTGAACTGTTTGTTTAAAAGGAATGAGTCATTCACCTACACAAAAGTGAAGCAGTCACGTGATCTCAGGCAATGTTCTTCCTGAGGAAGAAATATAAATATTATTCAAAGGAAGCGTTCCAGGACTAATTGAGAATTAAGTGAATGAAAGGACAACTTAATGAATTTTTTTGGACAATATAACAGACTTTAGATAATGGCCAGAATGTAATCAAAACATATGGAAACTAGTGGTGCTACAGAATGGCACAGACTTTCCCGTATTAGTTTTCTATCTCCTTGGGATTTCGCTAGCTATATTGAATTGCCACATACTTTTCCTTGCCAGTTGCCATCTATCACCGCCAAAAGTACATTTTTTTGTATACCATTATTATAAACAACCCTTTTACATTAACAAAATCGTTCATAGTATGTCATATTCTTGCACGAAATATGAGCCATCACTGACCTAGTAGTCACGGCCCTTATATATTTTCAGTTATGGAGTTTAAAGAAGGCAATGGTACCATATAAATACATTGCAGTTTTCGCAGCAAAATCAAATACGTTATGAAAAAACTTACTTTCAAAAACTGATTTATTAATTTATTACTCGTTTAAAATTATATTTTGTTTTTATTTGGTAATATAACAAGAACATCATAATAGGGACAACAAAAAACATCAAATTAATTCTTGTGAACATGTACATTAAGTGTACAATTTGATAAATTGGTCAGCGACACTCCATAACATGCATTTATATCTAAAATGCCTGTTTTTTCTTTGCTTTCTGCACTTACCAATGTCTTCTTAGCTATTTGAATCTTGTTATCCACAGATTCTTCGATGTATGACTCGGCTACACTTGTAGACCACCATCCTCCATGACGTTTAGGTGTAGTGATATCACCACCATTATTTGCGAGAAACGTCGCGGATGTTCTCCTGAACGAATGACCAGAGTATTTTTCAGCATTTGGTAATTTTAAAAAAAGCAATATTTTTTTATATTTTCGCAAATGTATTGATACCAATTGGATTGCAGCTGCATTTGCCATGATTGTAAAACAAAAACCTTTTTTGTGTTTAACATGTAAGGGTCTTAGGGAAATATATTTCTTACAGACTTCAACATAATTAAATTCTTCACTGAATACGATAATAAATATTCCGGGATTGTCATTTTTTGTCACTTTAATGTTTACTATCAAAACAGAACCTTCTTCTTTCATATCGTTGATGCACAAATTGTACAATTCGACACGTCTACAAGCACCAAATATGCCAAGAATAGCAACAACCTGAAAATCATACCAGTTATTAATACAATACACCAGTTAATAAATAAAACTTAACTATTATTGCCACTGTCATTATTATACCTTCATTAAAAGAAAAGTTTCATCATCAGCTTTTGTAAGAAGTGTGTTTACATCTTCTTGGAAAAATACCATTGCATTTATAGGTTGATATCCCACAATTGCCTGTTTCATTAGTAAACTTACTTTATGAAAAGTTCCAATATCAATATTTTTTTGATCTTTAGCTTTTCCTTTAATATGGAATAAGTGCACCATAGTGTCGACGCTTTACATGCTGTGAACTTAATGTTTAAAGAAGCATGCATTAAATTAACAAACGTCTTTATTCTAGCATGTTCATTATACTCACTTAACCAAACTGCGAAAGATACGAAAGAACAGTAGCTCTGCATAATAAATTTGCATATTTTTTGCCCATCCATTTCCTAACTTTAAGTACTTTTTCTCATAAGGTTTGCTAGACTTTTTCGGTATCATAGCATTTTCTGCTTTCGCAGATTCTTCCACAATTTCTCTAGGCAAATCCATTACGTTTGAATCACGACTTTCAAACTAATTGCCATTTGCAAACAAATTTGTTGGTTAGGCAGCATTCATGACAAAACATGAATTTGATATCTACTACAAATACGAATTACAACTTAACACAATTAATTTCGCTTTCTTAAATCTTTATAATACTGTTATACAAAAAATAGTGTATGCAATTAGTTTATAATGTTAATTTTTTGCACTCGTAAGAATATATTACAGAACTCACTTCTAACGTCGTTCGTTCGGTAATATCTTCTTATTCGTGTAAAAAAAAGGACCAAGTTATAAACTAGTTGCATAATATGCTATTGACATTTTCTTAATATTTCGGTTTCCTATTGGTAGAACGGAAATATTAATTTTAGAATATTAAAGAACAAAAAAACCTAGTCATAAATGGCAATTTTCTTTTAAAAATTATGTGCCGTTCAAGACAAAATGGCGTTTTAGCGCTACTAAAAATGCAAAATTTGAAGCTCATTTTCACAAAAAATGATTGAGTTTTCAATGAAGAAATTTAAAGAAAAATTTGGAGCCGTTTCTGAGAAAATTTTGAAAATCCCCGTGTGGGTTCATATTAAGTACCCCCAAATTTTGAAGAATCTTTTTCAAAATCTCAAAGCTTCGACTAGAATCAGATCGACCAAGGAATATCTATTTCTGAAGAAATCGTACGTATGGTTTAGGTGCTCGCAGTGTTCACAGACGGACGGACGGACAGACGGACGTTTTCCTTTCAATTGGGTTTTCGGTATCAAGGACCTAGAAAACAGGGTTTCTGGCTACACCACGTGTTTAGGGGATTTTTTTCTTAATTTAACAACTGGTTTTACCCACTTATTCGTTTTCACTGCCCGGCAATTAACTTTTTTCCGCCGAAAATTGGCCATTTTATCACGCAGCATTACATAACTTTCCCTATACTACGTATATCACTCCGTGTATACGTACGTATACGAGAAAGTAAAAATTGTTATGAAGAGATCGACGGGCATTTGCTTTTTGCAAAAAGGATATAGCGGCCAGACAACAATGGAAAAAGAAGAGGGTTTGTTTTGGTGTTGTGGTGGAGACGGGGCAAGCAAGCGACGCGATGTTAGGCAGTGCAGAAGTCTTTGGTGAATACTTAATAATTTTCGGGTTTTGATATAATGAATTAATTAGGAAAGTGAGTTTTATTACGGATAAAAGGAGATAGAAAACTTTGGTAAGAGTGCGCGATAGTTGGGCGAGTTTTAAACGAACGGTAATTTCGTCGTGCTGACTGAAGAATTTTTAGTAGTATAAATTATTTTGCCACGTTAAACTTATGATTTGTGAAGACGAAAAAAAAGAAATATAGTTTATCGCGGCAAGACAGTGTGAGCTGTATTTGCAAGCGTATAAATAGTAACGTGAAGGTTGTTAATAATTTCTTATTTTATCATTAATATGCAAGAATATGCATAATTCATTTTCATAACGGACACGCGCGAAGATGCATGCAAGAATTAGTTTGTTAAGACACAGTGCGCGATGTAAATAATTAGAAAATTTTAAGTAAGGGATAAGCGCAGTGTAAGAAGAAGATGGCGGGTGCTGCAACGAAGATGCCTGATGGACGATGCGAGTGGTAATCGTCGCCACGTCACCACAAGTATTCGGGGATTCATCGAGTTTGGAAACGTCGGCTAATGATTCTTTTTGTACAAGAACAAGTTTTGTAGTTTAAATTAAGTTAGTTTTTTTAAGAAATGACACAGCCGACGGACGGATTATGACGGATTATGACGGACCCTAAAAGTAACTAACAGTCATGAAGTAAATGGGGGAAAACAGTTGGAAGCATTAATTTCTGAATTCCAAGGAATAAAGTTCCCTTTTTTGGTATTCATAAAAGAAATTTTGATCGAACGGTTGAATGTCATGTGTATAGCTCTGTATGGTAATTTAGGACATGAGTAGCATTAAGTGAGTATTGTTGCAGAACGAGAGTGCTTACCGGTAATGGCAGGCAGGTTGAAGCCCTGCCGACAGAAGTGTTATGTATTTGAAGTGTTTTTGTGTGTGTATTGAGTTATAACAAATGCAAAGAGGCCTTGGTTGCCTCCTTTGGAAGATAATATAACTGTGTTTGGGATTCTTGCCATATGATTGGGTAATTTCCGGGCAAATGGCATCCAAAAAGGGTTTACGTTTACATCCGTCTTCGTATGAAGGGAATCGCCGGACGGGGGAAGTTGTATTATTAGTATTCTGGTGAAGAATAATAGAGATTATGATAGATTTTGACGAGTCAAAAGCAGTAGTGCATAACGAAGGGTGATAATTGTTATTATTATTAGAGAGTAGGACAACAACCGCCCCCGTACGTATTACGAGTGGTAGATCGGGCAGGACCCGCCGCAGAATATTTTTAACGTCTCTCAAAATCTCATTTCGTCTAATTTTAAGTCTTAAGCTAACCAGTTTGATTTGAAACTGGTAACTTTTGATTTGCATAACTTAGGAATAATGTATAACTTCCGGCAATAAAATAAACAGTTTGTGTTCACAAGCTCAATGTGCTCTTTTGCTTCAAAAACACTCAAGATGACGTACTGGTTGAGATCAAATGTTATGACTAGAAACACGTTAAAACGCTAAAAATTAAGTTTTTGGCGCCTAAAAGGGCACTGAAATTGTTTAAATAGGCACTGAAAAAGGCTTTTAAAAACTTAAAATTGGAGGGAAAAAACAGAAATATATTTCACTGCACTTTCATTTAAAATTATCCAATACCAAAAAATAATATAACATGAGAGAATAGACTATTCATAAATAATTAGTCAGTGAGAGTCTTCGGCATCATTACACGATTGAGCTCGGTTATTACACGTAGAAGCTCTGGTGAAGTACTTCGCGTGGTGCACAACTCAATGTCAGAGAACTACAGGCACAATGAAGACGCATTACACGCCAGACAGAGATGAACTTACACTGCGCCCTTCCCAGAAGAACATCTGGCACAAAAAGATATCAATGTCGGAACTTTTTAAAAAAAGGAACAAAAATGATATTCAAAATTACCGGCCAATTTCTCTTTGTCAGTTTTCTCAAAAATATTAGAAAGGCTTTTCTACTTACGAATGGAAACTTTTCTCAGGAAAAACAGCGTTCTCAGACTCACAACACGGTTTTAGAAAATCCAAATCTACGGAAACTGCCATTTTTTCTTTTCTCAAAGATGTTGCTTCATCAATAGACCAAAATGAAGTACCCATTGGAATATTCTTAGATCTCTCGAAAGCTTTTGACGTTATTGACCATAAGATCTTGCTCTCAAAACTACCTTCGTATGGAATTCGTGGTATTGCCCTAGATTGGATAACTTCTTACCTTAAATATCGGACTCAAAGAGTATAAATACTACTGGCAGGAAAGGACATTACATACTTATATTTCCAATTCTTTGCGAATTGAGCATGGGGTCCCGCAAGGTTCGATCTTAGGCCCTATTCTCTTTCTGTTATATATAAACGATATGCCCTCGTCTATTAAAAATGGAAGAACGGTTGTTTGATGATGACACGAATGTTCTTTGCAAAAAGAAGCAGTAAATAGTACAATTTCAGAAGTTTCAAATTGGTTTAATAATAACAAATTAATTGTTAACGAAAGAAAAACTGTTTCAATGCATTTTTGCATCTCAAATCGGAAATCGCATGTTCCATTGAAAATGAACAATATGCAATTAGCTGATGTTGAGGCAACAAAATTTTTAGGTCTTTCAATTCAATCAAACCTCAAATGGAATGTACATATAACAGGATTAAACACTAAATTAAGTTCATTATGCTACGCATTCAGAATTCTTTCAAATTCTGTCAGCCTTCATGCAGCTCGTTGCGTTTAGTTTGCAAATGTACATTCCCGCCTGAGATATGGCATAGTATTCTGGGGAAGCTCATCCTGTAGTATTCAGACCTTCAGATTGCAAAAGAAAATTATTCGAATAATGAAAAAATGCCTTCCACGTGATTCCTGCAAGCCTCTTTTCATTGAGCTGGGAATCCTACCATTGCCTTGTCTATTTATTTACGAATCTGTAATATTTGTCAAAAATGACCTACTTAACGGAGGGAACATATTTTCATGCAATATTGATATTTATAATTACAACACACGCCGTAGAAATCACGTGCATCAAGTGTCAGTATCTATAGCTCAGTACAAGAAATCAACATACAATACATGTACGTTACTTTACAACGCATTGCCAGATGACATAAAACAATTAAAGTCGGTACACAAATTTAAGTTTAAAGTAAAATCTTTTCTGCTGCAAAACTGTTTCTATGCAATTAGAGACTATACTGATCGTGAAAAAGAAAAATAATGTTTAATGTAACAAAACAAAGATATATAATGAATTAGTTTATATTTGCATTGTATACATTTAAAAAAATATTTAATACGCCTGTAACAAGTAATGTACTTCAGCTTCCGGGTCAATGACCCCCATCTCGATCAGGTTTTTGTCCAGTTTCCCTGATCCATTGAGCAAATGCTGAGATGGCCCCTTGTTTGGTTCTGGACGTAAATGTAGCTTCACTGTGCGCACGTTTTGTTGAGCACTCCTTTTGCTTGTAGTTCATTTACCATTGAAATTGATTTTGTATAACTCGGGAAAAAACATTTTTCAAATATTTTTATTTTTCTAAAATAATTATTCTCTAGATTCATTTTTTCGTGTTTTTTTTTCGTTTTTTTCGTTGTTTTTTTCTGGCCCTCAAGAAAATGTGCGCATATAAATTACTTTCTCTACACGTCATATAAAGTTTTTTCCGTTTTTTTTTATAAATAAATAAATAAATAACGCGGGGATCATCGCCTTGCCCTCTGAGACACGATTGCTTCGATTACATTGCGAATGTGCTCAGCGCTCACGTAAGCGCCCACTGCTCAACCAAGTGCCCAGAGACAATGATTTTGTTATTTTATTTTATATGTGCAAAAAAAATGCGAAAAAAAGAAATCTGAAGCCACAATGCAAGCTTTTCGGTTCCTAAACTTAAATGACGTGCAAACCTAAATGACAGCTTCAGTTGAAACAAACAATGGAGATTCGTTACCAGACAATTGTAACTAAGAATTATATATATATATATATATATATATATATATATATATATATATATATATATATATATTGTAATGGTTTCATTTATGATACATTCCCCCAAAACAATTGTGGACAAGGAATAAATATTTATTAAACTATAGTCAATAAAAACGTGTACGTGAATCGATACTGTAGTGATACCGAATAAATTCAAGTTTATTCTGCCGCAAAATAACTCCACGCAGGCGGCGACGCGAGAGATGCGAGGCGCCACGGAGGCGACCCGAGGGCCAGGCGAGGCGCCACGGTGTCGGCACCCTTCGCTCCCTAATTCGTCAAGGACACGTGTGCCCCAACTCTGGGTGGCCGCTCCGCACACGACCCCTTCAGTATTTTTCCACGACGCCTGGAACTCTTCCGTCAACCTCCCTAGAGATTCCTAGCCCCTCACACCCCCCCGGTCGTTAATAACTGCCCCTTTTCGACGCAAAATTAAAGCGAGAGGGAGCGATAACCAGCCCCTCTCTCACTCTTTTCTCGGCCTCGAAAACATCCTCTGATTGGGCAGAAAATATCTAATGCGCAGTACCCTTTCGCCAATAGCAGCCAGAATTCGGGTTTGTTCTAGAATATTCCAGAGTCACAGGGATAATTTTGGTGGGGGGAACGAGGTTTCCTAAAACTTGGAGCGACGAGGCACAAAAGAGAAGCTTGGGAGCCGTGTTCAGAATCGGACGCAAGTGGCGGCCGCAGGGGGGAACCTGTTATATTCTGTTGTGGCGTTCGGTTCGATGGACTTAAAATAAATTATTAAGTTTCTTGTAGAGTTTGGGTACAAGACTTCTGTGACGAACGCAGGCCGCAGAACAGTATTATGAACATTTGACAGCAATTCGTATTATATTACGTCCGATTTATGTGCGAACTCGAGACTCTCTTTTCCTTTGTGAATTTGTGCGATAATTCACGGGCTCATTAGTATCAAAGTATTGTGAGATCGACCGGGAATGAACCGACCGTGTCAGTGAATGAACTGTGCTGACCCATTCACCGCAGCGAGCAGACGGCGCTTTTGTGTTCCGGCCGCCTTGGCCGCTACCCTCGCAAGTACCTGATCTGACCTACATTTTTCGAGCGGCGCCCCTCGCCCGCCACGAACCTCGCCAGCCGAACTGCCAGCTGACCTGAGGTCGTTCAACTTCAGTGGGTGGCACAGGCCGCCTAACAGAGGTATTTTCTGTTTGAGTGTCTTATGTCGTACACGCGATCGAGAGGTGTGAACAGTACATCAGACAATCAGTGTTGACTTCCTCTCGACCGGGCGACGAAGAGGAGTTCCCGGCCGCGCATGGTCGTCAAGCGGGAATTCGCGCGCGAAGAAGAGTTTCATCTGATTGTAATTACTTTGTAATTTTTTGTTCTCTTATGTGCATGACATTTCATTTTTTTGTTTTATTTCGATTTTGGGGGCATGCTCGCCAGAGTTATCATCACCAGACCATTAGCGTTTTCTTTTGTTAATGAATAAATTCAACTTGTTCTAAATTCACATGTTTGACTTCTCATTCAACCTAGGCCACCGGCTTCCTCCATCTCCGCCGTTTCAGGTAATCTGTCGACTGAGCGGGCCGGCTACCCGTCTGAGGCGCCCAACCGAAGACTCGAGGGTAGTTGCAATTGGCTTTCCCACCGTGGGGCTCGATTAACGCGAAATAATCGTAATTTTCATTTTTTAATATCCCAGATAAGCGCCCTGAGATTTCTCTGCGTAAATTATTAAATTGTTTAAATTATTAAGATGATGGATGGAAGCACGGTGTAGAGAAGTTAATAACTTATGGTCTGTTGAGGATGTCATTTTGTACTGTGTTTTCCTTGTAAGTGTCATTGTCTTGTGTTGTGTTGTGTTGTGTGAATACCGTGTGCGCGTACTAAAACAAGTGAAACCGCGTAACATTGTAAAAATGCAGGACGAATCAGGTATTGACGTGACGGGTGAAGACAGTTTTGAGGAGCCGTCGACGCAAGGTCCCACCTTAAGTGAGATCTTGCGCGTTATGAGAGAAATTTCAGATAACACTGTTGCCAAATTTGAGGAGAAATTTTCAGACAACGCCGCTAAATTGAAAGAAATTAAAGATCAGTCAGATAGCAATGTCGCAAAATTAGAGGAGAAAAATTGCAGATAATGCCGCGAAATTAGAGGAGAAAATCTCAAATAATGCCGCAAAATTAGAGGAGAAAATCTCAAATAACGCTGCCAAATTACAGGAAATGTTAGATGAACGGTTCACAGCACATGAGAGCAAGTGTGAGGACAGATTTAACCGAATCGAAAGTCATTTGGAAGCCCAAGCAAATAAATTAGAAAGTCTCGAGCAAAAACTTAACCATGAAATAGGGATTTTAAAGAATCAGGTCGAAGGCAGATGCGGGGAAATAGAGGGGAACGTAGAAAAACTCAGTCAGGAGTTGGGAAGGGCACAAGCGGAAACTACCGAAAATTTCAAAATTTTTAAAACCGAAATTCAGACCAAATTACAGGCATGCGACGACAAAGTAGAAGCGTGCTGTGAGTCGGTTACTGAAAAGATCATTGAAGTTAAGCAGGAAATGGGCGAAAAATTTAATAAAATCGGACAGAAACTCCATTCAGAAGTGTCGCATATCCACGAAAAGTTCGCGCAAGTAGGCAATATTAGTGAGGAAAACATCAGGGAGAGAGAAGCTAAATTAAAAAGGGAAATTGATCGTACTGTCCTAGAATTGGTAAAGGAGGAAATTGAAAAGGAACGCGAGAATTACCCAAATCCGAATTCTGGTGGCTCAGGCCTTCGCTTCTCATGGGCTCCACCGCAAAACCTGTATTTTTCCGGAAAACCCGATGAAAATCCCAAAGTTTTCCTTGACCGGGCGGAAAATTACATGAATCTCACGAAGGCGGTACCTTCACACTTGAAGGCTAAATTTATGCAAGAATTGTTGAAAGGCAATGCATCTTATTGGATTTCCGCTTTAAACCCTTTCCCTCAAAATTATGAAGAGTTTCGGGAGAAGTTTCTGAATCGATACTGGGGCGAACAACGGAGATATGAGTTCGAGCGGAAGATTTTAGAATCGCGATGGGAAAACCGCCACGGGCAGTCCTATTTAGACTACGCCATGGAGAAAATCTCCGCCATCAAGCTGTGTGACCCGCAGGCAAACGACCGAAAAATCATCTGGTTACTGACAGCTCATTTCCCAACGTATGTACAGAATATTGTCAACAGCGTGGAGTGTAGAGATTTAGAACGTTTCCAAGAACTGTTGGCACAATTTGATAGAACGCGGGACAACTATCACAATGAGAACCGCGACAGAAATCGCAGGCCCGACGGAAACTACCAAGGCAGGCCGCAGTGGCATAGAGATAATAGGGGCGGAGGGAACGAGGCAGATGATCGGCGAGCGCCGCCCGAATCCTGTGAGAACCGTGGACATCGCGATGAGAGAGATGGACGGCAAAATTCATCCCGGCCGGCTTCAACAAATTAGAAACGTCCCAGCTGTCTCGGTATCTGGGTGACGGACGAGTTTCTTTAGAGATACCATTTCATGCGATCATATCAGTGAATTATGCCTTTTTGATTTTAACGAAGACGAGGATGTGACTATCAAAGAACGTGCCAGAAAATGCCCTATTATTGAATCCTTTATGGGAAATTTATGTGTCCAAGCTCTTATTGATACTGGTAGTGAAATTAGTGCTGTGTCAAAGAAATTTTATGCGCGACTTATAAGCGAGCGGATTCCAGTACCGACATTACCTACCGTCAGATGCTATGTCATAGGGGTTGGGAGAAAACGAAGCAAGCCAATTTCAATGCAGGTCCTGATTTCAATTAATATAGGAGATATGTTGTTTGATGTGCCCTGTCTAGTAATTGAAGATCTTAATCATGATGTTATTTTGGGGGTTGATTTTTTAAGAGAAAACGGTGGAATAATAGATTTTTCCAGAAATGTTATGAGTTTCGGTGCCGGTAAAGAAATTATTATTCAAGATGACGGGGAAGATAGGATTGATCTTAGCATTTCTAGTGCAACTTGGGAAGGGGGGGAAACGACGAAGGGGATTATTTGCCAAAATGTGCAAAAATGTGATTTTTTGAACTATGATGAACGCTCCCAGTTGCAGACAGTGCTACTTGATTATTTACATGTCTTCGGTCGCCCCGTTCATCCCATTAAAGACTTTTGTTTTCGAATTAGGGTTACCGATGACTCGCCGTTTAAGATGAAAAACTATCCTATTCCACAAGCTTTAAGGGGGAAGTTGATGAGACCGTCGGAAAAATGATTGACGAGGGCATCATCGAGAGATCAGTGACCGCCTATCTAAATCCGATTGTCGTTGTAAAAAAGAAAGACGGAGGGGTCAGAATTTGTTTAGACGCTCGCAGAATTAATGAAGTGACCGTTCCAGAAAATGAGGCGCCGCAGAATATTGATGATATTCTTTGGAAGTTTAACCAAACAAAAATCTTCTCAGCTTTGGATTTTTCTAGTTCGTACTGGCAAATTGCTATTCACCCAGACGACAGAAAATTTACAGGATTCCTTTACAACGGCCTCACTTATGTCTGGAAGCGGATGCCTTTCGGCCTAAAGAACAGTGGCGCATCCTTCATTCGATGCTTAGATGAAAAATTAGGTGACGAACTCAAACGCTTCGTTACGCCTTATATTGACGACCTTGTGATTTCATCTCGAAATTTTCAGGAACATCTTTGTCATTTAAGGCGACTATTAGAATGCCTTTCTACCAATCAAATGAGAGAATGAAAACTTAATTCCAAACTTTATTAATCTCTAAAATAAACTCGCCAGAACTGTACAGCTTACCGAGTAGTTCGTGATAGCCGTGCCTTCACTGTTTAAGAAATAATATTTGTAACCGTAGATTAGGGAATTCAGATTTTCTTGTAGTTTATTAGTTTATTTTATTACTCCATCATTATTAGGGTTAGTGAGTTTAATTTAAGGGTAACTATTTGAATAAGACCTTTTATGTAATTGTTATCACAGAAATTAGTCGTTAGAATTCGGTACCACTTTTTTAAATTTTTTTGACGAGATAAGCATCTCAGGTTTCAAAACTTCTCACCACGCCTTACGAATTTTAAAACACGATGCATATCTCTACTGCGGGAAGGGAGGCCAATGTAGTGATACCGAATAAATTCAAGTTTATTCTGCCGCAAAATAACTCCACGCAGGCGGCGACGCGAGAGATGCGAGGCGCCACGGAGGCGACCCGAGGGCCAGGCGAGGCGCCACGGTGTCGGCACCCTTCGCTCCCTAATTCGTCAAGGACACGTGTGCCCCAACTCTGGGTGGCCGCTCCGCACACGACCCCTTCAGTATTTTTCCACGACGCCTGGAACTCTTCCGTCAACCTCCCTAGAGATTCCTAGCCCCTCACACCCCCCCGGTCGTTAATAACTGCCCCTTTTCGACGCAAAATTAAAGCGAGAGGGAGCGATAACCAGCCCCTCTCTCACTCTTTTCTCGGCCTCGAAAACATCCTCTGATTGGGCAGAAAATATCTAATGCGCAGTACCCTTTCGCCAATAGCAGCCAGAATTCGGGTTTGTTCTAGAATATTCCAGAGTCACAGGGATAATTTTGGTGGGGGGAACGAGGTTTCCTAAAACTTGGAGCGACGAGGCACAAAAGAGAAGCTTGGGAGCCGTGTTCAGAATCGGACGCAAGTGGCGGCCGCAGGGGGGAACCTGTTATATTCTGTTGTGGCGTTCGGTTCGATGGACTTAAAATAAATTATTAAGTTTCTTGTAGAGTTTGGGTACAAGACTTCTGTGACGAACGCAGGCCGCAGAACAGTATTATGAACATTTGACAGCAATTCGTATTATATTACGTCCGATTTATGTGCGAACTCGAGACTCTCTTTTCCTTTGTGAATTTGTGCGATAATTCACGGGCTCATTAGTATCAAAGTATTGTGAGATCGACCGGGAATGAACCGACCGTGTCAGTGAATGAACTGTGCTGACCCATTCACCGCAGCGAGCAGACGGCGCTTTTGTGTTCCGGCCGCCTTGGCCGCTACCCTCGCAAGTACCTGATCTGACCTACATTTTTCGAGCGGCGCCCCTCGCCCGCCACGAACCTCGCCAGCCGAACTGCCAGCTGACCTGAGGTCGTTCAACTTCAGTGGGTGGCACAGGCCGCCTAACAGAGGTATTTTCTGTTTGAGTGTCTTATGTCGTACACGCGATCGAGAGGTGTGAACAGTACATCAGACAATCAGTGTTGACTTCCTCTCGACCGGGCGACGAAGAGGAGTTCCCGGCCGCGCATGGTCGTCAAGCGGGAATTCGCGCGCGAAGAAGAGTTTCATCTGATTGTAATTACTTTGTAATTTTTTGTTCTCTTATGTGCATGACATTTCATTTTTTTGTTTTATTTCGATTTTGGGGGCATGCTCGCCAGAGTTATCATCACCAGACCATTAGCGTTTTCTTTTGTTAATGAATAAATTCAACTTGTTCTAAATTCACATGTTTGACTTCTCATTCAACCTAGGCCACCGGCTTCCTCCATCTCCGCCGTTTCAGGTAATCTGTCGACTGAGCGGGCCGGCTACCCGTCTGAGGCGCCCAACCGAAGACGCGAGGGTAGTTGCAATACTAACGAGACAGAAGAACAGCGTGCCGCGGAAAGTATATTTCGACAGTTTTGGAAAACACAATGGATTCGGTAGTTTTGGAAAGAAATCAGCCCGTACAGTTAGCTGGATAATAAATAAACAAACATTGTGGTCTTTGTTTGAACACGATCGGACAACGGGTTCATTTAAAATTAGAATATAAAATTTTAGAGAAAAAGCCCCAGTGACGTGTCAGATATAATAACTTAAAATATCAAAATTTTATGAAGAAATTTTAATTAGGCAACGAGAGGCGTGTGAATCGTCGTTGTATAAATTAAATGAAAAAATTATAGCTGATCCAACGGGTTTATAGAACATTGAATTTCTGAAATAAAGAAATATTACGAATTAATAATACCAAAAACAAGCGACGAATTGGTGTGTAATGTCGACGGAGAAATTTCGCATTTTCGACGTAAAAAAGATCGAAAATATCTGTTTGGGCAAGAAGACCTTAACATTTGGAAAAGGCGTTAGTAAATAAACGCACAAGCATGTCAAAATAATTGATATTGGACATTTTAGAAAAATTAAGAAAACAACAATGAAAAGGCAAGAATGGAGTTCGCCGGCATTTTTTCTCTTGCGAGGTAACATGTTAAATCGACATGATTTTAAGAGGAGATCTGCCTAGTCAGTGGTGATAGAAACATCGTGTCCATGTTGGACGAACTCGAGATTTTTTTAAAAGATTTGGACTTAGACATTTTGGCGGCGAATCGGTACCGTGCAATGGACATGTGAACGGATAGCGCGAACATCTATTGATGCAGTGAGCGTATTGGAAGAGAGAAGTTGTTTATTTATTTTTGTGACTTTGTGCTTCGACGTGATCGGGCAATTTCTGGAATTCCCGGGGAATTTTTTGAAGAAAACCAGCATACGCAAGATTGGAGCGTGCGAGTACGTTGGCGCGTGCACGTGGGCACGCGCAGGACGACCGAACTGGCGACGGCGCTGTCTCGACGAACGCAACAACAGGAAAGTGTCGCATTCGCGGCGTAATTATTAAATCAGATATTCGTTTTGCGCACATTCAAGTAAATTAAATAAACTCCGACAAGATCGGTGGAAATCTCGAAATTTTAAAGAACAGAGCACACGCAATTGTTGTCAACTAGCAATGTAAAATTTAGTTTTGTTTTTTCATTTTTTTTTCATTGTTACATTTGCAAATACGTACGTACGAGGAAAATTTGTTAATGACATTGGGTTTTTTTTGGTAAAAGGAATTCCTGAATATACAGTAATTTGGAATCAGCTGATTAATATTAATTTCATGTAAGGGTATTTGAGCTATAACACTGTTGCGAAGCTCGAGTGAATTTATATTTCACGCATTGTTACATTGTTGTTGAGAGAATAACAAGAGAGAAAAGGATTAAAGTTCTTTCTTTCCTTTTTTTGAAAAATAATGTGTTCTCATTTCAGTATTTAGCAGTCCTGTGCACGTTGCAATATTGAACGCTGTTTACAGGTATTTCCCGTATGGGGCCGACCACGACCTACGATTCGACATAAATTTATGCAACGTCGTCATATAATAATAATATTGATTAATTGAAAAGAGGAGGGGTATAGTAATATATTCGGTTGCATTGGATATTAAAAAGGAGAATACGGTTGCATTGGCGCAATAACGTGAGGGCAAGTAGGAAGGACGGTTGCATACGGACGTATACATACACATAGTGATCCTACTTACCTTGATAGGTAATCAGGGATACACTCATCATAATTTTATTTGTTAGGGTCAAGGAATTCCTTTAGGGGGATGCTATTGATAAGCATGTCTGAACTTGATTTACTTTTATCAACACAAAAATAGGATTTATTGAAATGGAACAATTAACATTACATTCGAATTATTACTGATCATCACTGAACAATTAACTGACGAATTTTCATGATATTTATCTGATTGTTTTTCTAATAATCATACACTCCTTATTCTAATCGTTCCCTTTATACCCTCATCCGGATTATGAATTCACGGGAGCTCCCGGCACAACCAATTAATCATCAATTTAACTGCGTATTACAACACATCATGCACTGACAAATCACCCGACAATATTCCTTAAATATTCCGTTTCCGTCTCCTCTCTCTGCATTCACAAACCGTCTACACTTGTCACAGGAAATGTTGAACTTTCTTTACATTATTCCAGTGAGCATTCTGAATATGCAGAAACCACATCCGCCCCCTAATAGATTTACTTGTAACTCTCATTGACTTATCTGGTGTACTTCCTCCGTTATTGCTGTCTCCCGCTCGCCGCCGCGCGCGACGTTTCTTGTTTCCCGGTGCGGCAGCCGTCCGTTGACCTTGGAGCTTGTCGCCGCTGCGCGACCACTCCGCCACTCAACGCCCGCCGGAGATCCCTCTTTCCCAGGATTGTACGCACTTCGCATTCGTGTACGTGTTCACGAACAGTTAAATTCCCACGCCAGCGCTGCCTCGCCGCCAATTCTTTTGCACGATTATTGAAATTACGGCTTCTAATTGTAGAATTCTGCACCACTGTACCGCGCATACGTAATTGCGCTGACAAGTTGGTAATTACTAGATTATCTTCTCAAATGTCCTAACACCTCTCCGTAACGAATGTATTCTCTTCTCGTATCTTCTCCGCCGCATTAGATCGTCCGAAATCATTCTTATTACCATCACTGTCCTAAGCTCCACATCATCATGTCATGATCACCGTATCACACACGTGTCCACGAAACATTGCACTTCTTTCACTAATTTCTATTATTATAGTTCTTCTTTAACACTCACGATAACCATCAATCACTCTTCTCACCTATTTCGTAACGCTCCTTGTCTCCATTGTCCACATTGACTTGATCACAACCGATTTCTCTTCTTTCGTCTCCGCATTACATTCATGTCGCCATCTTTCCGTCAGTCCCTCTCGACTATACTCAGCCAACTGCTCTTTCGCCGTCCGCCGTTCGATTAAATCCGTGATTGAGTTCGTTTATTGACCCGGTTGATTTTCCCAGCGATCGATCCGTCCTTCACGCGCCAATTTTGAATGTCGTGTTTATGTAATACTGGTCTTTTGACCATACGGTATAATACAGGTGAGTCACGTAACTTTAGCACCTCCTGTAACTTTTGAACGGTTGAAGATATTGCAGTGCAGTTTTCACGGAAGTGAATGAGGGAATGGGGCTAATTGATGTGTTTATTGATTTCTCTTTTATCACTTGTATTTTACGAGATATTTGAGGTAACTTTGTTTTTTTCAAATAGGACTATACATATTTTTTCAGTCTATCATGACAAGCGTAAAAAGACGAATCCAAAGATATAAATATTGTTATAAGTTAGATAAGCATTTTTTTGAGTAATTGTGATTTTTTTGCGATTAGTGTTTAACGGATATTTTCATTGTAACTGTCAGCCCCACAAGGTCACGCAGCTCTCCCCCAGCAAACGCGGGGTCGGGAAAGGGAAGGGATTTTAGTACTTGAGGATACGAAAAATATTCACAAAACTGTTGCATTTTTTTTCCTGAACTCTCCTTTCCATCCTGATCCATTTTCAGATATTTTGTGTTTCTTAGGGATTGAAAATACGGATTTGTCTTAAGTAGTATTTATTGAAATAAGATTATTTCTATCCCTAAGTTGTTATTATTATATTATTATTAACATTGAAATTATATAATTGTCACCATTCCCGTCACCTTGTTGGACCCTTTCTTTGAACAAATTTAATTAACATTGAAATTGTTTGCTCAAAATACGCAATATTTTTTGTACAGTTTTAATTATTTATTCTTATTGTGCTTTGTTTCAAGATCCCATTAATAGGTATCTATTAAACCCCATTAAATGAAGTTGAAGTTATAAACAATTTTATTACGATACAAACTTATCACAAATCCTTATTTTCCATCCTTTAATTCCTTCAATCAAAGAAAGTCGAAAATCTGAAAATGCGGAAGGATGGAAAGCACAGTTCAGGAAAAAACTGCAATGGTTTTGTGAATATTTGGAATACGTTTCGTATCTTCAAATCTCCCTTCCCTTGCCCGGGCGCGCGTTGCTGGTGGAGCGCTGCGTGACCTTGTGTGGTGGACTATTCAAAATGTCCGTTAAACCCCAGTCGCAAAAATCAAAATTAATCAAAAAAATGCTTATCTAACATATGACAATATGTGTATCACTGGATTTGTCTTTCTACGCTCGTCATGGTGGACTGAAAAATATGTATAGTTCTATTTGAAAAATCAAAGTTACCTAAAAAATCTCGTAAAATACAAGTGATAAAATAGAAATTAATGCACGTATCTATTAGCCCCTTTTCCTCATGCACTTCCGTGAAAACTGCATTGCAATAACTTTAACCGTTCAAAAGTTACAGGAGGTGCTGAAGTTACGTGCTCACCCTGTGTGTGTGTGTGTGTGTGTGTGTGTGTGTGTGTGTGTGTGTGTGTGTGTGTGTGTGTGGTAAAGAAAAAGGTATTTGAAAAGAAAAATATGTCTAAAAAGGCAATTAGAGCACAAAAGAACAAAAAAGGCGAAATAAAAATTCGTCAGAAAATGTAGTTTTCCATAATTCATAATTGCCTTTATATACTTTTCATTACAATAAAATAGGCATTTTTCTAAAGATCCGATGTCTGGTTATAAAAATAGTTTTTTCACGTCTGTGACGTTACGACTCTTCTCCATGGTAGGATTTACCAAAATAAATACTACGGTCAAAAACTGAAAAACAAATTCACGTTTACAAAAATTATCTTCAAGTAATATACTAATTAATTAATGTACTATACTATTATATTAAAACGAATTGAAAAGAAGGTGATACGTTCTTTTTCATACGTATTTTTTTTCATTAATAACACAAGAGACTAAACATCAATCAAATGTTGTGTAATTACATTTAGCTTACAAAAATGAGAAAACCCTACAAAATAGCTTTCCTTGTAGTTAATGTCTATTCCTTGAAGCTGGTAATACAGTACTCGATGCGAAGACTTAAATATCACCATCATGGTTAGTCATCATGGTTGGTCATCATGGTCACTGTTTAGGTATAGGCCCAATGGCAAGTTACTATTCTACCAACAGTCCCCTAGTCACTGTGAGGATATTCCTGGTCTCCCCATCTCTTCTTTGGCCGACCTCTTTCTCCGCCTCTCGGTCTGAACTTTAGCACCTGTTTTGATATCCTGTTTATTTTCATTCTTTTTACATTGTCTTGCCATTTCTTCTGATGTTTTACCAAGTCTTCAATTATGTTTTTGTTTTTTAGTTTCTTCCTTATTGCTTATTTCTTATTTTGTCTTTCCTTGTCATTTTTAGTATTGGTTTCAGGTACCTCATTTCAACTTTTTTTTTTTCTCAGTATTCAAGTTTCACTTCCCATAGGGAAGTGTACGTTTGGAAATGATGTTGTAGAGTCTACTTTTTGTTTCTGTAGTCATGGGTTGGAAGTGTCTTTTTATACAGCCATTGATTTTGTTGTAGTTTACCAACTTCGATTCAAAATCCTCTTCCTGTATTGAAATTTTGTTACCTAGGTAAGTAAAACTTGACACTTGTTCTATTATTTTGTTTTCAATCACTATTTTTGTACTTAGTATGATCCTTGCCTTTGACGCCGTTTGCTTTAGTTTTCGTTGTCTGAAACCATATTTACGTTACAATGTTGTTGAGTCTATATGCTGCCATTTGCAGTTTATCCTCTGATGTCATTACAATTGCTTGGTCATTTGCATAAAGTATGGTCTTTATTTCTTCACTTCGCCCCATAGCAATACCTCCTTTCACTTCCTTCTTCCACATCTTCATGATATAGTTCATGTATATATTGAACAGTAGAGGTGATACCTACCATGGTCCTTCTTCTTACCGTTCGGTGGCCCTCTTCTTCGTCTCCTTCCGGAATTGTTCTTCAGCGCGATTGTTAGGTTTTCGCCCGCGTGCTTATTGTCCTCGCACGATCACAGCCTAGTGGCCGCTTTTAGCTCTGTGCAAGGCGTCGCGCACTTGGATATTTGAATAGCTAATTATTTATAGCACAGCGTAATTGTTCCTGATTGATTCCACGTACTCGATCAGCGTGTAAATCACTTAGATTCTGGCTACTCGATCCACCAGAATAAAGTGAATAACGCCGTTCTAGTCTTTTGCAATGTTTCTACTGCGTCGTCTTTTCTTACACTATCCTCCAACACAACTTCAAATGACTGCTCACAATAGTACTATTCAAATATAATTCGTCGCCTACTTCAATTAAACTCTCTTTACTAGAATCACGAGAAAACTTGACACTGACGCTCTACTCTGCGAAATTCACACGTCGTCGTTTTCACCAAGAAGAACAATACTCGGCGACAGCTGAAGCAAATAAGGGGCTTCTGATCTGCCGATCAGCGTATTTATGAGAACGTTCGTAGGGGTGTCAATTCGTCACAGCTCCGCGCGAAAGACGCCCGCGCCAGAAACTGCGCCCCCTTCCTAACCCCGTCATCAAATAACAAAAGCAGACAGTGACGGACTGCCTCCAGAGACTCCCGGGCATGCCGCTCCGGCTGGACGGTCCAGCATTGTCAACCTAGGACCCGGAACTAGTTGATTAAGAAACCCTCCCTGCGTTGTGTAGGAAAATCTCCCAAAACGCATAAGGCGCCACAAAGGCAGCCGAGTGGGCTTGCATTGTCTGTCTCTGCGGCGCTGGCGAAATCTAAAACAACAAAGAGAGCCAATGGGATGCCCAGAAAATGACATCACCCTAAGAAGTGGCCCTATTAGCTTCCGACTTGAGTAGAATCTTCCAGAACCCAAAATGTCGGCCAATAACATTAGAAATTGCAATCACATGATAGGACAAGGCAGCCATGTAAGGATGAGTAGGGTTACGTGACAGAGGCTGGCGAGAGAAGAGAAACTTAGACAGATAGAACAAAACTTCAGAGAGAGCACAAACGTTTCGAGAACATAGAACATCTTCAGAGAGAATATTCGGAGAAAGCATTTGAAAAATTTAACTTGTAAAAAAACTTCACGTTGAGGAGTGGTTGACAACGATAGCCAGTGTTGGACGACCGACTCCGTACTGGCTGTCCGAACACCATACTTTAGAATTTATTCTATACGGCGGACCAGTAGAAAACCAGAGGGATTTAATCAATCAGCCGAGCTATCGTGGCTGCATTGATACAGGTAAAGTGGCGTTTGACGGCTTTAACCCGCTATTCAATGCCCGTTGCTCTTCTCAACAACTTCCGGTCGGTGAAAGCCGGAATCCCGTATACGCGAGTTGTGGTTCCTGCGACGCCCGTCCTGATAGCGATATCTCGAACGGCAGCACCTGTCCGTTATCCTGCCTGGGACAGCGCCAGCCGGAACGACAACAGGTGTGCAATTCGTCGACTCGAGGTACTGACCTACCACTATGTCATTCACACCAGTAATGTTAAAGACAATTTTAAGAAACAAACAGAAATTTGAGCAAGTGTCAAATTAGATTAAAATTTAAATAATAGGTGGTTTAAGTACCAAGAAGAAAGCATATTGTAATTTAAAAGCAGCAACAAACGTGTTTTCGTTCCTTCAAGCGAACAACAAACACATTGAAGGAAATTCGAAAAAGCTTGTTTCTGCCAAACCCTGGGCATGCCCTCATTGAAACAGAGTGCTCACCTCTGAGGATGCTCAGGTGCTCATAAGCTGGTGCCGGATGTCAGGTAAGTATTCGTTTGGGGCCCATTCACTTACAAATTTAACGGGCACACCTGTTATCTGAATACCGACACACTTCGGTGTGACGGTGCCTTCCCCCCCTTTTTTGTTTGAGCTTCGGTTCATCACTATATATATATATATATATATATATATATATATATATATATATATATATATATATATACGGTGACGAATATAAATAGAATTGAAAAGAACGGTGATCGGTAGCGGGCGCTCACATGCGGGACAAGTTAAATGAATTTAACACAACATCGGAAATGAACGTGAAAATCAGCGTATAATAAAGTATGAACAATCCAAAACATTTTATAAATTAGTTATTAGGGGTTAATGAACAAGAGAATCTGTGATAAGTATCGGGTAATGTGTAGTCAAAAATAATAAATATTAATTATAATTGAATAAAGCTAATTATTTTTGTTTGCGGGCCATCCGATTTGGTGGAGTCGAAGCGATAATTTCCAGAAACTTCGCCTTTTCTTAGGAAGGGCACCTCGACCGACTGGACTAGCAGGGCAAGTAAGTAATCAAGTAATTGAAAATTAAATGTGAAAAAGTAATTGAAATATTATTGCAATACAGAACAATAAAGAATAAAATCTTGGATTCTTAGCAGCATAATCTCTCACATTTTTGAAAATCGAGATATTTATGATATTATTGGTGTTTGGAATTATCTTTAAGTAATTTATATTATTTTAGTTACGATTATGAATGTGTGAACAAGAAAAAAATGTGCATAGTTTTCTTTCAATTGCTACACATATTCTAAATATGTAAAACAGATGCATGACAGTCATTTGTCAAATAAAACAAAATATCAAACAACACAAAACTATTGAATGTTTCTTAATCAACAATACAAAGAAGAGGACAGGTTTATATTTTACTAATCATCTCATAAAAGTTTATGAACAGAGCTCTAAGAACATTGGAGGTCACCTATACAGTAAGATTCCTGAAGATATTAATAAATGGCATGAATTTTTATCTTCATTATCGTTTATTCATTTTGTTTCACGTCAAAAACAGCAAAAAATTAAGTGTGACATGTAAGGGGAGAAGTGCATTCTGCACCCATTTTCGCATTATCTATGGATATAGGCCAAAGGGGTGAAATATTATTGAATTATTATTTTTGCTACTTTTAATTCACTAATCAGTAATAACTCTTTTGCTCTCCCTTTCCCCTCAATGAAAATCTTGACTATTGCTTTGTCCTCATCTACTTTAATGTTTTGATGTGGGTAATGATGATGAAGTGGCAAATTAAATAAACGATTTGTCAGCATTTAATTTCCATTTATTCAAAAAGTAACTTTCTAGTGTACTATTTAAAGATGCTTAACCAAGCACAAAAGATTTCTTCTGAATAAGAAGAAACTTTTTGTGCGTCTGAAGAAAATTAATACGCAATTTACATTAGATACCAGTATATAAAACTGGCGGTTCTACAACAGCACATACTTTCCCACTTCATTGGAAACAGCTACATACATACATACATACATACATACGCAGTACTGAAATATTGCGCTACTAACATCTTAGCTATTATTTTAGCCCAACTGAAGAAACGAACAACTCACTGTTTCCATCACAGAGTTGTCAGACCTATGTGAATTCTACAACTGCATAAAAATATAATACAATGATTTGTACACTTCTACTGGAGAAATAATCCAGTAGATTTTAATTATAATCTTATTCAGATTTCTTCTGAATAAGAAGAAACGTTTTGTGCGTCTGAAGAAAATTAATACGCAATTTACATTAGATACTAGTATATAAAACTAGCGGTTTTACAACAGCACATATTTTCCCACTTCATTGGAAACAGCTACATACATACATACGCAGTACTGAAATATTGCGCTACTAACATCTTAGCTATTATTTTAGCCCAACTGAAGAAACGAACAACTCACTGTTTCCATCACAGAGTTGTCAGACCTATGTGAATTCTACAACTGCATAAAAATATAATACAATGATTTGTACACTTCTACTGGAGAAATAATCCAGATATCCCGGAGAATGTAGAAATGTATTTTATAGAGCCATAAAACTATAACCTTGCGTATCTATAAGGGAAAAAAAAGAGAAAAGAATCACACAATTAGTATAAAAAATATAAATAAAAAATATAACAAAGGAAGCAGATAATAAATATACAAAATAATTTATAGTAATATAGAAAGATAGTATAGCAGATAATAATATAGGCCAAGGGCCTCAAAGAAACGTTTCTAACACCGTAATCAACAGAATGAATTCTTCCTGAACATTCTGTCACATTTTTGGTCGTCAGGCGCTTTCCGATATTACGTCACCTGCTCAGAGACGTGCAGAATCTACAAGTAAGTGTGAATGAGAGGAACAGAGAGCGGCAGAAAACAGAGCCACACATGGACACACAGAAAATAAAGGACAGGGTAAGAGAGGGAAAGACAATGAGAAAGGGAGATGGGAGGGAAAAGAGGGAGGTGAAGGGCAGAACAAAATCTGACAGGTTTTGATGGTTGTAAATAAGCTTCGTTCGTCTTCGTGCCGCTCAACACACAAGAGTTGTTGCCTAGGCTTCCTCCGCCGCTCGTAGTAAGCAAGGTAGATTCGTTTCGTGCCGTTCAACACAACAGCGCAACAGTTGTAGCGCAGAGTTACGTCCGCCGCTTATAGTAAATAAGATTCGTTGGTCTTGTTGCCTCTCAACACACAACGGCGCAACGGTTGTAGCGCTGAGCTACATCCGCGGCTCATAGTAAATAAGGTTCGTTCGTCTTGTGGCCGCGCAACACAATTCCTCGAGCGGCCTCGCACGCTACATGCGGGGGCGGGGGCGGGGCGGGGGCGGGGCGGGGCGGAGCGTGCGATGCAGCCTCCGGGCAAGAGGGCGGCGCGTGCGGCGTTAAATATTCATCGGCGGCGTCTCGCGGGTGAATGGGCGCCATCAGCCCCAGGCTCCGCCTCCGCCGCCGCCTCCTGTGAGCCCTCTTTCACTCGCCCCCCGCGTAACGCTGCGGGCCCTACACCATGCGCGCCGCTGGCTGCGCCTGCCACGCTGGGCGAGAAGTTCAGCCCTAGAAAGAGCATGAGGGTCCAGCCCGAGCTTACATTTTCTTAAGACAACTGTGTCTTTGATGAAAATTTCGTATGGTATCACGTCATTGCCCATAGTGATCTATATTACACATTTATTTCAATAATTATGGAAAGCAAATGTATTATTGTAGAATTTTATCAAAGATAAGAATTTCAAGAATATAAACAATCGATTTAACTTTTTATGGACCACAAGACCAAGGCAAGAACAATCAGAGCTAAAAATGGCAAGCATATTAGCAAAACATATTTCCAGCAAAAAAAAAAAGTGTAATACCTGATTTTCAGCAGTAAGTCATAGTTTAGCAAAGTTATTTCCTGAAAATAAAATAAAATACTCTCTTTGCACTTCTGTCGCATAAGAGTAATAGATTGAAATAAAACAGGCCCGCAATTTTTGCGCCCCTCCCCACCACCGTCTTGCATGCTACAGATTTTACGTTGCTATTTCTATAGTTAAAGAGGGCTGTGAATGGGACGGTACATAAATGGGACGCATCATACGGCGAATAGGAAAGCGTTTTACACTCAGCGGAAGAAAGACGGGCGAAAGAAGCAGAGGGCAAAGAGAGGGAATGAAAATTCCTGAATGAACGTTTCCAAGAGGCGGAAGGAGAAACGTTGCACAAGCACAACGTGCTCGTTTCTGAGTTTATTTTGAAAGTGATAAGGAAACGAACAATATTGGATATGAATCTAAGAATGTTATGATTGTTTATTTATTTATCAAAGCTGGGACGAAAATGTGGTCCCAGCGGCGACAAAGATCCCAGAGAGGGTGCAGCTACTTGAGCATTGATCCCAACCATGCACCAACTATGAATCAAAGGGTAGAATTAAAGTTGAAAAAAAATAAGATGATCCACACAATATCAACCACACATCTTTGGCTTCGAAAACTACGCTAGCGATTTGGGGCCATCGCATTAGCAACACTCTACTCGAATCCTTCCTCCTCACTCGCCAGGAGAGCAGGTACGCGCTATTTCAGGGCATTGTTGCCAAACGTACCAGCTACCTTGTATTTTTACCAGGATTTTAATAAAGATACCATGTAGCAGGATGAAGGCATCCTGAAACGCTTAAATACCAGGATTTTATGTGTACGGTAATTGATAATGTACGATTTAAGATTAGTACATTTGTATTCAATATTTTTACACAATCACTAATATTACAAATTACTATAAGACTAGTGAAAAAACTGCGGTAAAACCTTAAAAGTGGCATAAGATGGCCCTTTTCTAGCGCGTGCTTTAGTAGAAACCGATATGACCATTCCACATACGTAGAACCATCTTCCATTTGATTTATCATATAGAAGTATCGTGTATATAGTAAAGAAGTTCTTTAAACTTACTCAATATCGATTCATTTTATAAAAATGAATCGCTATTGAGCTAAGTTTAACGAACTTCTTGTGCGCGTTTAAAATATAATAGTTATAATATGAACAGTTTCAGAATTTAAGTAAATTGACATTGGTATCAGAAATTTTACTAAAAGTACCAGGATTTTTTAAGGTTGGTACTGGGATATGAATTTGATTGTCTGGCAACGCAGGTTCAGGGTCACTTGCTCCCTGTACAGGTCAACTACTAGCAATCTCACGTGGACATGTATTCGCGAAACGAACGTATTCAAGTAATCTATTGCCTGCAACACGCGGTAACTCAAAAATTCTCGCCAAAATGTGTCGCAAGCGAACGAAATCATTCAGTCATTCCAGTTGAACGAGTATTAACAAAGAGAACTACGTAATTAAAGTACATCAAACAACTACCTATTGAATCTTGTCGAAGCATGTATGAATTTTGAATTTGTTTTGAAAATCAGAATCAAATTGAAACTTAATTCACGTAAAGGTGCAGAATTGCAAAGCATGTATCTCATTGCGAGGCGCCACTATCTTACCACCACGCGCAAACCCCTTGGGAAGTGCAGGCAGAGTCCCACCCTCCTGCCCGTTACGTCACGTCGCCTGTCTTTTCAACTGACTGCGGCGGAACTACACAACTACGAGGCAGCCCTCGACACTCGCTTCCAGAGTTAAATATACAATCGCCTCATCAACCCCATCCAAACGCTAAATGGAACAGCCAAACAACTAACCAATAATCGATCCTCGATAATTAACATCAGCTCGGGTGAGTGATAGTTTTCTTTGAAGAATCATTACAAATACTGACATTTTAACGCGGAGAATAATATATGAACTCCCAAAATTTAGAACGTAAATTTTGAGCAACATAGCTTAACTGTGTAATTGTAGTAAAATATTCTAATAATTCAACATAACTGTTAGTAGTACATATGATCAATTGCCATTGTATTTTCGCATGCACGTTTTCTTGAGTACTCGTTTCACAAGATGAGAGAGATGTGGGGGGTTTGCATTAATTGGTCAACAGGACTATTACATCAAATCTATAGCTCATTCTCAACGCAAAATACATGGAAATTAAAAGAAAGCGAACATTTCCAGACATCAGATTATGCCAACAACGTTTGTTGCTTTAATGTATTGCGAAATCAACTTATGGTAATAAAGAAATGGGGGTATGACTTACAGGGCTTAAGAAAAAGTGCGCGCATAATACGCAATTGTATATACCTTCATATTACCATTTTGTTTATTTTTTTTCTTTTTAATGAAGATTTTAAGGAAATTATTCGGATGGCAAAATATATTTCGGTGATTTCACAAAATTAAAAATTGAATCACTGGCAATTCCTAGAGATAAATTGAATGATCTCTAAACTCTAAAGAATCTCATGCTCAGAGCAGAACCGGCGCTAGGTTATTTTGCGCCTCAGGCAAAATTAGATGTTTACGCCCCCCCCCCAATAATAATAATGTTTAGCAATAATTTTAAAGTAAAATATGATTAAATATATATATTGTGATATACCAGAACGGGACATGGTTTATTCATAATATTAGTTGTATACGGGGCGACTAAATGGACTTGTAAAATGGCGATATCCGGCCCTAGTAACGCCAGCGCAGAGGGTTGCTATGGTGCAGGGCAGGTAAATAAACTAGCTGCAAGCCTCGTAGGTGCCGGAACGCTGGCTAGATCGATATAATAAAGAATATGTGATTGGTCGAAAAACGTATGACGGACGAAGGCGCGGCTACATGGGGTTGTAAGAAATGAGCGGGTTGGCGGGGGGCAATTAGACTTTCTGGTGTTTACCGCCGTGTTTTGGAAAAATAGAACGTGGGACGCTACCGACCCATCAAGGGTTGCAAAATACAGAAAAACATTCATTCGGACTTGGAGCTTCGTTGAGTGCAGATCGTTACAGTCTGACTCAGAGTGGTGGAGTGTAGGTCGTGAACTCGGCTCTTGAGTTTCGTGGAGTGCAAATAGTGTGCGGACCTTGTAGTTGGAAGTGAGACTTATACATTTTCGTGCGAAAAGTAACAGTCGTCATCGGACTTAGAAATTATTTGCCGGAGTACATCCGCGGACTTGGGCAGTTTTGGGTGTTCACCGGACGATAGTTCGAACATTAGTATTTTATTAAACTCGTGTGAAAGATTATAAACCTAAAGCGTCGGAAAGAACTTAGCTAGATTTTATGCAGTGTGGACTGGATACTTCAGCAACCGCGCAAGATCAGAAGACAGAAGAGCGACTCGGATTCATCGGCCAAGTGAGAAGCGTCTTCGGAACGAGCGGGTCGGCAAGACGGTAACATATACTGCAGTATATTAAAATAATATCTTTTAAAAAGGGGTCATGGCCAGTAAGTAATCTGTTAAAATTAACATTGAATAAATTGTTAAATTTTGTTCTTTGGAAAAAGAAAAGAGTCTGTTCATTTGTCAATCATAAGCTTCTAATTAGTTGGAAGCAGAGAATTTCCATATTTCAGATTCCACGCCAGGCTGTACAGTCGGCAGATCAGGTAATCGGCTATCTTAGCGATAGCGAATACATGTAATCCGAATCCATCGGCCCAAGCTAGCTGGATGCCCATATAATTTTGACAGAATTAAATAGGGAAAAGTTAGTATTAGTTTATGTCACCTGTTCCTGGCGCCCACATCTTTCTATAAATTCGGAACAGGTCAAACTCACGACAACGTATTACGAAGTGAAGGATGAAGGTATATTTCAATATATATATATATATATATATATATATATATATATATATATATATATCACAAATTATTTAAAATTACATATTAAGGTGTACAACAAATGATACTAAAAGTATAAAAGCAATCGTAATAAGTGTAAGATATACAATTTTACAACACTTTGAATGAAACATATTAAAATGTAACTTTACGCGCTTTTTGTTTCGCGAATTTTTTATTTCAGTTAAAATGAAGTTTGTTACCATTAATTCAGTTACCACCAGAATTGTTTAATTAATGTACCAAATTTGCGGCCACGTGAGGTTTGCGCCCTAGGCGGTCGCCTACTTTGCCTAAAGGTAGCGCCGGCAGTCGCTCAGAGAATTACTTTCTTTTGTGAAAATAAAAGAATAGGATCAATATTCATATTAATTTAAATTCTCAATTGAACAACATAGTTGTAAAATCGTAATGAATATCAATAATTTTGCACTAAGTAACTGTTTTGTTGATTAGCAACTTCATTTTCTTTTTTCTTGTAAGTCAGTCTTCAGCTGTATGAAAAGGTATTATATGTTAAATAAAATACGATGTAACTGCATTTGATGATTTTACAAGTTTTAGAGTAACATATTTACTACGAAGAAAAGATGAAGTTAAAGAAAAGTGTCTGTTATTTATTAAAATGATAAAGAACACAAGCTGAAATTACAATTAAAGAATTACGAACTGATGGAGCTACAAAATTTGACAATCAAGACATAAGGAATTAAGCAGAGATAATAGGATTGAAACATTAAATTACAGCTCCGTATACTCCACAACAGAATGATGTTGCAGAAAGAGAAAATAGGATTCTTTGTGAAATGGCAAGGCCAATGTTTACAATCTGCAAAACATCTTCCAAAAACTTTATGGGGAGAAGCTATTTTAACTGCAACGTATATTTTAAATCAAACTGGTCCAACAAAAATTAATAATTTGGCCGCAGGGACCAAACAGTCCTTTCAAGAATAAGATGTGGACATTCCAACTTAAGCCACCTACATCTACTGTAAAAATCATTTCCCCCGACATGTGAACTTTGCAATACTAGACTTGATCTAGATCACATCTTTAAAATATGCCCCAGATACAACTACCACAGGCAGGCATTTGGATTCAAATACGAAGCCATCCTGCATTCATCAGAAGACCAAGATAAAATAATCAAATTTTGTAAATCTATCAACATATTTAATGAAATTTAATACTATTTTCTTATATAAATTTTCCTCCCAAGTATGATTAAGACCAGTTAAAGTATATTGTAAAGTTAAACTGTTATTCAGTGTTTGGCATAAACTCTGTAATCACACCCGATGTAATACAATACTTGGATAGTCGCTAATAATCAAGATGTTGGTGCGACTATAAATAAATCTATAAAAAAATTAATAATAAATCTCCTATGGTATTCTTTAAAAAAACGTGTTTGAATCATTTGCAGATTTTTGGAACAGAATGTTTTCCGTGGATTCCTCCTTTGATGTAAAATCTTGTGAAGGATATATGGTTGAGTATGCAGATTGCGGATATGGGATTTATTTTCCACAGAAGAAGGATGTTCTTATTTGCAGAGATATTAAATTTAAGAATGAAATCTTACAACAACCAATCAAAATAGATATACCAAAGTTTTTAGATGTTTTATACGAAGAAGAAAGGGAAGAAAAAATGCAGAATTTTGTTAATTATGTTGATAAAAATGAAAACAACAAAACAGTGATGAAATCATTAAAGATTTAGTTGGTTATGAACATGTAAGTAATTCTAGAATTAAAGAAGAGGAAAGAAAAAATAACAGTTGTAAAGAAGAGTAAAGAATTAGTAGCAATAAAAAAGAATATAAAAAGGAAATAAACTTAATGAAGTTAGAAATAATTGGGTAAATAATACTCGTATTTTGAGAGACAGACGATTGATTTCTAAACCATGTTATTCTCGTAATGAAGACAATGTGAAGAAACCACGAGTAATGATATTAAAAGAAACACTGAAGAATTATAAATACGTATTGCAACCAAAAGCTGATCAAAAATGGAAGATTGCTGGTGACAAATGTATAAAACGTTCAACCAGTGGTTATTTAATGAAATTGTCAAATGGGCCTGTAATATGGAAAAGTGAGCTGCAACATTGTGTGGATTTATCGTCAATGGAAACAAAATATGTTGCAGCAAGAGAAGCAGCTAAATCATTAATTTCGTTAAATCGTCTTTTGAAAGAAATTGGAGCAATTAAAGAAGAATTCATTCCAAAATTACATATAGATAATCTAAGCACCATCAAGTTTTTAAACAATTCTGGTTTTCACGAACGATATAAGCATATCATTATGCTCGTCAATAAGAAGATTAAAGTTGAATATATTTTGACGAACGATCAAGCAGCAGACATTTTTACGAAAGGTTGATCTTCAAGTAAAATTAAAACAATGGTATTATTGATTGGAATGATTATTAAATAATATAAAAATTGAGGGAGAGTATTTAGGACCAATATTCATATTGCACTTAACTTTTTAATTGAACAACATAGTTGTAAGATAGTAATGAATATTTTTGCACTAAGTAACTGTTTTGTTGATTAACAGCTTAATTTTGTTTTTTCTTGTAAGACAGTCATCAGCTGTATCGAAAGGTATTTTATATTAAATAAAATAAGCTGTAACTGTATTTGATGATTTCAATTTACTCTGACAGAAAATAAGTTTAACCTAGTGGTGCTACTACAGCACTTACTTTCCCGTATTAGAGGAAACAGCTAAGTAGTACTGTAATAATGCACTTTATGCACTACTAACATCTTCGCTTGGAACTCACTATTTCCATTGCAGTGTTGTCAGAACTATGTGAATTCTACAACTTCACAAAAATAGAATGCAAAGGTTTTGTAACCCTGTATTGGAAAAAGAAGCCTGATACCCTGGAAATATATAAATGCCTTCCATTGGGCCATGATTAGGGAAGAGAATTTTAAAACCATGCAACAAATTCTCTACTCACTACAAATGGTACAGCATTTGGTGCAAAACTAAATATTTGCCTGCAAATATCAACATAAATTAGACAATTATAACTCCTTTTCATACAGCTCCATTAGGTCACAACAATGACACTAATTCACAGATATTCGCGAGCGCAAAGTGAATTCCATTGTTGCAGACCCTGCATTGTCGCTATTCTGAGAGCTATTAATTCTTTTTACTTATTTCAAATATTTCAAAATAAACAATTTCTAAAATATTAATGTGTAAGTCTATAACAAAGTTCGAATGTAAGAAACGAAGAAAGAAATAATATACAAAATTGAACATTCTAATTTACGACGCATCCAGCTGTCCAAAGCGCAGTAAATTTACAGCGGCCTATTACGTTTGTCACAAAATTAAAGAAAAACTACTCGTATTTTGAAAAAATTAAGCATGATCCGTATTTATTTTATTTATTTATTTGTCAATATTCGGAATTGCCACATACTCTTTCTTGCCAGCTACCATCTATCATCGCCAAAAGTACATTTTTTTTGTCATTTTCTTAATTTTTCGGTTTCCTATTGGTAGAACAGAAACATTAATTTTAGAATATTAAAGAACACAAAAACCTAGCCGTAAATGGCAATTTTCTTTTAAAAATTATGTGCCGTTTAAGAGAAAATGGCGTTTTAGGGCTACTAAAAATGCGAAATTTGAAGCTCATTTTCACAGAAAAGTTTTGAGTTTTCAAAATTCTTTATTAGAAGTTATTTGAAGCACTTACACTCACAAATATAATCATCTTTACAAATTGCGGATAATGTGCATATTAAAGATGTGAGAGATCTTTCAAAAAATTTACATTTATATAATTTTTGAAAAAAAAAAACAAAAAAACTCAAAATAAACTTCACGCTATACTAATGAGTGTAATTAGCACTATCCGTTACAAAAGTTTCAAGAAAAAAATTGCAGCCATATACGAGAAAATGACGTTTGAGCATTTCTGAAAATGCCGAAATTTGAGCTACTTTTCACAGAAAACGGTAGTGTTTTCGAGAAACTTTACTTGACATTATTTAAAGCATATATACTCGTAAATATAATAATGTAAAAAATCGCCGATAATGTAAATATTAATGACGTGAGAGACAAGTAAAAAAATTTACATTTTTGTAATTTTTGAAAAAACCAACCGATAGACCAAAATGGCTTTTATGTCATTGATAGAGTACATTTACCACTATCCTTACCAAAAGTTTAAAGAAAAAATTTGGAGCCGTTTTTGAGAAAATTTTGTTTTTGTAATTTTTTAAAATTGCACATATTGCACGCAATATTGCACGAAAACTACCAAAATTGTGAAAAACATTTACATGACCTTTATTAAAGAACTCAATATGCAGAACAAATTTTATTTGAAGAAAAAATCTCTATCTTCAATTTTGTAGTTGGAGAAGACGCCGAAAAAAATTCAAACTTTCACAATTTTCGAGAATTCAGAGCTGTACGTGAAAATCGGACCTATGCCATGTTAAAAGGTGTATTTTCCTCTATTCATACAAGAAATTTAAAGAAAAAATTTGGAGCCGTTTTTGAGAAAATGTTGAAAATCCCCGGGTGGCTTCATATAAAGTACCCCCAAATTTTAAAGAATCTTTTTCAAAATCACAAAGCTTAGACTAGAATCAGATCGACTGGGGAATATCAATTTTGAAGAAAATCGACCGAACGGTTTAGGCGCTAGCGTTGACCACAGACGGACAGACGGACAGACGGAAGACGAAGACGGACGGACGGACAGACGGACGGAATGCCGTCAATCGATTTTTAAGTATAAAGAAGCAACAAATCATGGATTTTGACCACACCACGTGTTAGGGGATTTTTTTTTCTTAATTTAGCAACTGGTTTTATCCACTTATTCGTTTTCACGGCCCGGCAATTAATTTTTTCCGCCGAAAATTGGCCATTTTTTCGCGCAGCATTACATAACTTTCCCTCTACTACGTATATCACTCCGTGTATACGTACGTATACGGGAAAGTAAAAAGTGTTGACGTTTTTTAGTTGTGCTAAATGTTATGCCATCCAACTGTTCATTTTAAAATTTGTTCCTTTCCCAAATTTTTTAAACAGAGTTATTAAATATATACTAAAATACTACAGAGACAGAGAACTTCCAAATGTACCTAGTATTCATTTTCTAGTTTTATACCGTTATTTTTTTAAAACTCATTATTAATAAACGTGCGGGAGAACGTTTTAACGATAGGATATTTGATAACCAAGTCCAAACAAAAAGATAGAGCAAACCCCATACTCGCGACAAAGTATTTCATCAATTAAACTTTTTGGAGAGCGTACTGTAAAACTTGATTACCAATCACTTGGCCAGAAGCCTGTGAAGTGTAATAATAAACTGCAATAGAGGAGCATTTCCGGCACCACTAGTATTTTATAAAATACAGTTTTATGTTTTTGTGATAAGTATGGAATCTTCAGTAACGACATGAACGATATTATCTTTAATTCATTGTTGATTGGTTTCCCTGTATCTCGTATGCTGACTGTTGTCGACTAAGAATTTTGTAGATTCCCAAAGCAGCAAATTGGATCATGGAACGCTATATTTTCTCAATAAACTCTTTTGATTGTTTAATAAGAGAGAGATTGAGATTGTTTAATAAGCTACATATTTTCAAGAATAGTAAATAAAAAATCTAATGCAAAAAACACAAAAAAAGGTTGCACAAAGCATTGTGCATTAATTTTAATCCTGCGTGTTTATTTGCTGATCTTGGGGTTCTTACAATGTAGCACCATATCATTATTTTCCTGAAGCAACATCGGTAGAAATTCACCATTATTCTTAGCTGAAATAATGGTTTAATTAGAATAAAAAGATGAAAGTGGTGGTCATAGGCTCCTTCCATAAAATATTAACTCTCATGGATGGAGTTTCTACAGATGAAGATCATGGAGGCCTAACAGATGAAATAGACGTCAGCTCGAGCAAAAGGCTCTAAAGTAAACGAAAACGAAAATCAAGTCCCCTCCTCTCCTAGAGTTTGGAGAATGTCCCGTTTGGGACGGCGTTTGCTGAGGGAAATACCTGGAGAAATATCCGTAAGCCCACGTAGATCAGATCCGAATCTCACGTTCGAGCGAGGGATTAACACCCCTGCTACCCGAAAAATACAACTGACGTATAGTAGTAATAATCACTGTTGTTAACGCGTCTGGAAATACGAAATCATTCTACAAAGATGAGGGACTAAGCAGAAAAATTATGGACTTTTCGGGTTCGGTGGCAAAACGATTAGTTTATCAGACTGTTGTTTTCAAGTTGCGGGTCCAAAGCCGATCGAAGCCGTGGATTTTTAAGGGCAAAAAAATACTTCGTACGCCTTCCTTCGGCGAAGTAAAGCCGGCTGTCCCATGTAGATTACTGAATTTAAAATATTTTCGACCCCTAACAGAAGTCTCTGAGCTAAATTCAAGTCACTCGGCAAATCATTATATAATTATTTATGAATGAAATGATTGTAACCGAAGTAAAACGTTCTGAATCTAATATTCACCATACGTAAGTATTAGTTTAAACTATATTCTGCCTTAATTTTCTAATCCATATTCTATATAGAAAAAGTTCAAAATATAGTTTAAAGATATCATGTACAAAATCATTGGAAAATTTCACAAAATCCTGTTTGTTGGTAGTTGTTTTTGTTTTGTTTTTTAAATATCCACGTTTCTGAAAAAATATGTCGGTCTGAAAAATAAATCTAAAACACATCATCGAATATGGGAGAGAGAATATGGAGGGGGGGCATCGCTAAGCGAGCGGCGACGAAGCGAGGGCGAGGGCGAGGGCAAGTAGCACTGGAGTCGCGTGGCAGACGTGGCTACCCGGCTCAGAAAGAGGCGGGAGCGCGAGTGGGTGGGGGTGGGGTGGGGTGGGGTGGTGTGGGGTGGGGGCTGGGTCAGAGAAGGCGCCCACCCGAGGGAGGCGCTGGTGAGTGACAGCGACGAAGAGGGCGCCCGGCGCCGCCGGCTGCAGCTCCGGGACCACACGCACGCGAGCCCCTCCTCCGAGCAGCGGACGGCGAAACGAAGTCCCGGAAGTGCAGGTCACGCCAGGGTTCTACATTTGGTTGGGTGGTTTGGTAACTTGGCTTTCCGGCGTTTTCGAGCGTTGACAGTGACGGCGGGCGCAAACCTCCAGAACGGCGCCGAATTCACTGTCATGTGTTTCAATGTGTTTCATCATGTGTTTCTTGTGTCAACGTGTTTTGTCAGGATGATCGAGCTTTGCATCCAGTGCCTATATTCGCGTCTAACGTGTCTACCAGAAAAACAGTCTTTCCTGTTCTTATTGTTTAATTGCTTCAAAAAAGTTACGAAAAACAGTTTTATTACTTGCAAATTACCAATTTTGTTACAGTAACCACTTCCCAAATCCTCATAACCTCCAATAAGCAGCATCTTAACGGCCATTTTTGCCCGGACCAATAGCGGCCGCTTAAGACAGGTTTCATTGACATTTGTTTTCCTAGTCGTACGAAAGATGCAAGAGCCGCCACTGGTGGAGTTCGAAGAGCTGCGTGAGCGGAGAAGCATTGGGGCGAGAGCGTGGGATCTGCATGTCTATCGTAGCTGTCCGGCACGTGAGGGGGAGGAGGGATGGGTGGACTAGGGCAGGTGCCTCACCCATGGAGACGCTGGTGACTGCTATGAAGAGCTGCGGAAGCGCTGGTCACGCTAGGGTTTCACATTTGTTTGGTGCGGTATATTCGCTTTCCGGCGTTGTCGAGCGTTGACAGCGACGGTGGGCCCAAACCTGAACGGCGTCTGAATGTCAGATTTCGAGCAACGTGTCTCGATTGACGCAAAGACCAAACTTTCCTTTCAATGCCGATCTTAATTTAGAACTTTTTATGAGCATATGAGCAATAAAGCCATTCGTCATTTTCTAGTGAAATCGTAAGTAAAAAGTTTATGAATACACACATACTTTACATCTTCGCACATTGCCAAAGAGTACCTCCGGATAAGATGGTAAAAAGTTCCCGTAACCAAAGGTTTCTTGGCTGTCGTTCCACCACACAGCCCCCTCTACAGCCAAAAACGTATTTATTTATTTATTAAGTTTCAATCTTTTTACCATCTTATACGGAGGTACCTTTTGGTGTGGTGTCCACTTTCCAATTTCTGATAGCTTCGGTTCAGCGCTATTCTTCACAAACTACCAGTATTCGCCGAGGCTAGTAGTGACCGCCGAACACATACTTCACCTCGTCGGCGTTCACCGTCGTTGACAGGGGTAGCGGGCGCAAATCTCCAGAGCGACGACAGAATTTCAAATACGAGCAACGTGCTTAGCAATGATGAACATAGAACTTTGCATCCAACGTTCATCTTCGGAAGCCAATCTACACTTTTGGTGTATTGTGGAACCCCGCATCAAGAACGGAGAGGACTATCACCATCATAACGTAAAAGGATGACTCACAGGAAGGCCAATTTTTCGAAACTCACTACCGGGTCCTTCAGGGACCAAACGGCGTGGACCCGCTTTACATTTAACACGAAAAATTCCTATTATTGTAACCAGAGAGTATTTTAATAAATAATTTAACAATTTTAATACGTATGACATTTCTACAATCATTTTTCTCGTTTCAAAACAATTAAAATTTTTCCGATCATACTAGCACTATTACTAGAGCCCTTTAAGAGTAATATTTGCGCATTGAGAGGTTTATTTTTTCTATTAACCCTAGCAGTCTAACACCTGAACTTGTTCATGGGAGTCAGTTATGTAAATTTGATTAATTTGGATTGTGGTTAGTGTGTATGTAGTTCTTTTGTCTACACAAATGAGTGGACGAAGTTTTATTACTGATTAATATTCTAAATGACAATTCAATAAGTTCTGTTTGAGGCTGATTTACCGGAGCACTTGAAGAAAGTGACAGTCAACATTATAAAATATGAGATGGATAGGGATTTTTCCAGTTCAATTGAGAGGGATGAAATAGTTTAAGATTTTTTCAATCAATACAAATTCTAGTAGTGTCGTGTTTATCAGGAGAAACAACAAAGACACTTTACTAATATTTTTCGACCGCGTCAGCATAAAACAACGAGGAATTGTATATTATATTCACAAAAACCAATACGTCAATGCAGTAAGCAGTAAAAACAAATATTTAAATGATAAAACTAGAAATGCCTTTTGAATTCGAAAACATTAAAATCGTATTAGAAACCCGGTATTATTTTAATAAAATGTAATATTTTATACATAGTGGTATTTTAATGTTTTTGAGAAGGGTAATATTGGACACCCTAGGTATAACTTACAGTAAAAACACATTAGTCTCACGCTTAAAAGCGCACTAGCTACTTTGAAAGTTTGAGATGTAAAGATGGATAGGGTGATCAAATCGTGGTGTAATCTGAGGCAGTTTTAACAGACCCTTCACCAGCTAAAAATTTAACACAATCTACTATAAAATTCATAGTGATTCCCTGTATACCTAATGTAAAATCTATCATTAAAATTCCCACAAGGTAAAATTTCTCATTTCTGGATGGTCACATAAGTCATCAAACCCAATTCTTAGTAGTTGTTTCCTTCCTGAGGGCATTCCATAAGGCATTCGTACTTTTTTTAATAAACTCAGTTTGCCAAATGTGTGGCGATTGCGGTGCAACACAACGCTTCGTATTCTGAATTAAGGGGTTGACACTCGCTTCCTTCCCCGATCATGCATAATGGACACTTATTGCTTTAAAGTTCCTGCCTATTTGCCGCACTTTGCATTGATTCATGTCAGTTTCACCATACATATTACGCATTTGCAACATCGCACTCCTGAGCATGAAGAAATCGAATGGCAACATGTACTACTCACTTGGCGGGAAACAATGGTCTAGGCATGTGTATGTGTTCACTGCGCTTTCAGAATTGACACTTGCAACGAAACGCGATCGATTCTCATTTATTACACACTATATAACACATCTGCGCATAGAGTCATCGAACTTTCATAGTGTTATAATTTTGCGACCGATTGGACTATGAAAAAAAGGCCCTCTTAAAAAACACTAACTAAAAACACCAACCACTCAATAATCAGGGCGCATACAAAACAATACACTTTTTTGCTCACAAGTTCATACTACATTCTCCAGTCACGTCACCACACATGGCCTGAGACAGTCGAGATTCTACGAAAACAACGATGACTGGAAAGCTTATCGTCAAGCAATGAAAATCCGGCACGAAACGGACGGATGAGTCACCGTGAGTAGGGCCTGGCTCCAAATTTGATCTAATATAGGCGAATCCTTTGAATGTTACTCGTTGTTTTATGGCTATTTCCAAACTTTCTTCACTATTATAATTAAAATACATATCTCTACAATATTACTAATATTCACCTCATTTCCAAAATATTAACAATAATCTATGTTTCAAAAAATAAGGTATTCATCCATGACTTCGTTTCGAGTATCGACTGAACCGATTATATTCCTTTTTTTCCTTTGAATGGAAGAATGTGTTTCTTAGATTATTATTTGTTGTTATTTTGTGTTATGATTAAATCCCTAGTTATTGTTTGTGTTGATTCACCAGCATTTACTGTATAAATTAATTAAATAAATCATTATTTTAATGTACGCTAATCAGTAGTCAATTGTTTTCTTCCAAAGGCTGTTTAAATTATCGATAGATATGAGTATATCGATATTTGAAAAACCTCACAGCTCAAAAGCTCACGCGCATACTGCCAACCCCTTCATTTACTTACTTATTTATTTACGTCAAAAACAATTAAACACTGTGTGTGACGAGATATGCGGAGAAGTAAAATTTGTTCACGTTTTCATAATTCTGTGATCTCTCTCTTTTTTTTTTTTTTTTTTTTTTTTTTTTTTCAATTTTTGATGACAAAATATTCGCTCCTATATAATGAAATCTATTTTCAAAGGTAAATTAGCTATAAAGTTGTGCCCTTAACCTTCACCATGTTCTTCATGAAACAATAATAATTTTTGGCGCGACAATATGGAAAACGATAATTTGAATGACTATATTTCCCAATGAAATTTAGAAGATGTGCACAAATAATGAACTTACATTGATGTCCAGAAGGAAAACAAAGGACCATCTCAGCATTTGCTCAAAGGATTAGGGAAACTGGACGAAAAACGTGATCGAGATGGGAGTATTGACCCCGAAGCTGTGCTACAATACTTGTTACAGGTTCTTCAGAATTATACACTCCAAAGGGTAAATAATTACACTAACTATCATTGTTAAAATTAATGTCACTTTCCTTTTGATGCTCGGTATAGTCTCGAATTGTATAGAAACAGTTATACCGCAGAAAATATTTTACTTGGGGCTTAAACTTTTCTATCGAATTTAATCGTTTAATGTCATCTGGCAAACTGTTGTAGAGTAATGTACATGAATTGTATGTGAATTTTTTGTATTGAGCAGTTGACACTGCCACCTGATGAATATGATTACTACGTCGTGTGTTATATTTATAGACATCGGCGTTTGCTGAAAATATATTCCCGCCTTTAAGTAAGTCATTTTTGACAAAAACAGGAGATAAGATAATGGTAAAATTCCTAGATTAATAAGGAGAGACTTACAAGAATCACGTGGGTGGGATTTGCTTATTATTCGTACAATTATTTTTTGTAATCTGAAAGTCTGGTAGCTATAAGTTGTGTTTCCCGAGAATATAATGCCATTTCTCAGGCGAGAATGAACATTTGCAAAATGTTCACGAGAAGTATGAAGGCTGTCGGAATTTGAAAGAATTCTGAACGCGTAGCATTATGAACTTAATTTTGTGTTCAATTCATTTAAGTGAACATTCCATTTGAGGTTTGACTGAATTGATAGATTTTTTTTTACTTTAACATCTGTCAATGGCACACCGTTCATTTTTAATGGAGTACAGAACTGTTTATTTGAAATGCAAAACTGTATTGAAACAGTTTTCTTTTCATTTGTTATTACTTTATTACGGAACCAATTTGAAACACCTGATATTGTACTATTTACGAATTCTTTATTGCAAAGAACATTTGTATCCGCAAAGAGAACTGTTCTTCCGTTTCGTGTCGCTAAGAGCATATTCGCTTACGTATAATAAATAGGAAGATAATAGGGATTAAAATCGATCCTTGCGGGACTCCATGTGCAATTGGAAAAGAACCGGAATGGTGTTTACATAAAGTTCCATAATTCAAGTAAGGTATTTTTACTCTCTTTCCATCATGACGTCGCGTATATTGTATTCAATTCGTCATGATTGTGTTTCGGCTGTAATAATTGTATTTTGGTACTGACGGTTTTGGCATGTATTTGTTTTCGGGGGGTATTTTGTAGAGAGCATTCAGGAGGGAAGCATTTTGTAGAGGCAGTAAGTTAAGTTCGATTTTACTGAAGTAGTGATGTAGGGAGGTTATATCACATTCACAATCATTACCAACACGTTCCAAAAGACGTATACGGACATTAACTGGAATATTGTGAACAATAGTCTGGGTACAGTATTTTACATTTATTTCAGACCTCACCGTCAAATTTTGACGGGTTCTCACTAGTTTTTTTAAAACAATTTTTAGCCATCAGCTCGTTTATTGATGATTAGGACGCCTCGTTATTGAACCTAACTACCTTCGAATCACTAATTACAATTCCAAAACACTGAAGTGCATGACAGACATCGGTCTATTAAGACGGTGCATGATTGAATCGGTGTCTCCATCGCTATATCTACTCTACCTTGTTAGTTTCCCGCCAGCTCACGTATCTGAACAACAGCCCACGTGGGCGTCGGAACTCGAAAGAAGTCCGCGGAAGACGTAGGAGCAAACACCCAGAGGGCTGCACGACGGGTGGGTGTGGTGGGGGTGGGGGGAGAGCGGGACGGAAGGCCTCCCAGCGGGACGCTCCATCTCGTGCGGGATCCGACAGTGGCGCCGCCCCCGCAGCCTCGCCCCGCCCCCGCCCGACTCCATCCCGCAAAGCCCCCCTCCACCCCGCCCGCCACACCCCGTCCCGCAACACTCCTCCTCCCCGTCCGCACCCCACCCCATCCCCTCCACCCCGCCTTGCCACTCTAACCTGCCAGGCCCCACCCCCACCCTGCCCCTCTCGCCTGCAGCGCGCTCCACGCCGACGTGCGCAACCGGGGGCCATTCTTCCGGGAGCGCTGCGCAGACTAAACCCACTTACGCCGCGCGCAGTAAATATTTCCCGTGGCTGTGCGGCGCTCTGTCGCCTCCACAGATCGCGCTCTGTTCACGTGACAGCGGGAGCGGACGTGCGGGGGGTGGCGAAATGTGAGGGTGGGCAGAAGCGCGAGCAGGGTAGCACCCCCTCCCTCGAAGGAGCCTCCAGGCACAGTGCGAAATTCGAAAATCCAATTTGTTGATTCGATCCGCAACTGATACGTATTGCAACCATAACCAACTTCTTAGCGTGATCAATGCTTATGATGTTGCGAAAATCACTCACTACTTTTGTCATTTATTTCTGTGCAAACATGTTACGCAGTTAAACATTCGAATGTTCAATGTCAAAATGGGAATTTAAAGTATACTGAATTGAGATGGCCGATACTCGCTTTCTTCCCTGACCAAGCGTCATGAATAAACGTAGTTTGGCTCGAAAGTTTGGCTCCGAAGTTCCTGCACCATTGCCGCACTTTGCTGTTTCCCTTGAATGTTTTACACTCATGACTCATTCGTCAAAGTTGTACTCCTCCGCATGAAGAAATCGAATGACAGTACGAACTACAAATATGGGGGTGGACTCTATAGTTTTCTAGGCATGTTTACGTTTCACTGCGTTCTCAGACATGACAATTGCGACGTGACGCTAATTACTGGGCATTCTAGAGACACTGCCCAACACATCTCCGCACAGCGTCATCAGACTTTTACTGGATTTTAATTTTGCGACCGATTAGACCATCAAAAAAAAAAGTCCTCGTAAATAACTAAAAACACACAACAATGAAAGCACTAAAAAATCAGAGCAGACACAAAACTAATAACACTTGTTTTCTCACAAGATCATGGATTTTCGATTTCTGGTAATTTTATAATTTCAACAAAACCCAGGTAGTATTAAGAAATTTTATTTAACCAGCTTTCTTGGAAGGTTTCAAAGCTTTCCATTGATCAAATATTCTGAAAGGAGTAATGACAAATACATTTCCGTCATTCTTAATGGCTTTCTGCGAGCAGAGGATTAACTATCTCTTTGATCACTTGCAGTTCCTGAGATATTTTCGCCTGCAACACCAAAGTGGACTGCCTTCCTCGATACCAGTACAATTTCCTCGATATTAATATGAAACAGAACTCTTCTAAGAAGCTATCCAGAACAAAGCAAATTTATTTTCGAAGACCAAAAACTTTTACACTATTCGAAAATAAGATCGGAGTCAAAATATGTATTTCATATAGTGCTGTCTCATCCTCAAGTAAATTATGCATTTATAACTGAAAGAACCTTCATAGAAAAACATGATGTAGCACTCATAAAAGGAGAATATCAATCTTATTGCTTTTTTCATAACCAATGATAATAATAAACTTATAATAAAGCTTATTCCATTCGATCATGCTGATACTTACCGAATCGTAAAAGGGATTAGTAGTTAGCATTCATTAGAAAAGAGCATCCAAACGAACTAGATTCAGGGAATAACATTCCAGACAAATGCACGGAGCATCTCCCCCTTTACAAACGCTTAACAGACGAAATGAAATTCCCAGGCCATTTGTAAAATTTGTTAAACAAGATGTTTTGATGTACAGCGTTTCTAATATCAATCTAGGTGACGATAAATTTTCACAAGCTAAAATTTTTATTTCCTGGAAAAAACACAGGGAGAATCTAATAAATTTACTAAAATATATGACGGGTTATTGAATATTTTTTTAAAAATAAGAAAGTTCTCCCTCCCTCTCTCTCTCTTTCCTTTCATACTGTTAGATAATATCATATTAAAATTTTCTAAAGTTTTTAACAAGGTACGTTCTGTTGGCTTGTGTTCATTGATTGTATGTAATTCTTCTGTTTGTACCTAGCCATTGTTATAACATTACATTTGTTTTGTCATCTGATAATGGAAACCAGTTATTTCCGAAACGTTGTGAAGAATATGTATTTCATTTAATATTATATAAACTGTAATTTCAAGCCTTTTTTGTGTAATTTAAATGATTGAGCAACATACTATTAATGTAATAATTCCTTTGCGCACTCAGTGCACCTTGCGAGTAATTTGGTGTCTGACAGAAAGGCGAAGAGTAGTCATAACGAGCGAGAACGATAGCGAGTATGTGTCATAAACTTTAAGGCTGCGTTATATTTTGCGATGAGCCTAAGTAGCAGCCTCTGAGCTGCCCTGGGCAGTGGCCATTGGGCCCGTTTTGTGATATCACGCTTGGACTCCTTTAATTTCCAACATCTGATCTAATCAGGGCTCCCCCACCTCGAGGTATGGCAGTATAACAGCGTATTGTATGATTCAAATATAGTAATGTTACTAAAAACAAAAATTCTAACCTAAATGTTGTTATCGGCGTTAAATTGGGTGACACCCATTGATTTTGAAGAAATTCCGAAGTTGGCCACAAAAACACAACCAACCACCAAACACAGGAAAAAAAACACAACAACAACAACAACTTCTTGTTCAGCATTTCTGCCTTTCAAGAGCGTTTATATACGATTTCATTAACGTTTTAAGATGAAGCATCTTCTGGTCTGTCAATACACTTCCTGTATATGTTTGTTATATAAGAAAAAAAATGATTTTGTTAATCAATCGTTGGTTTTGTGTGTGTAATAGTAAAATTTATATCTAACAATAAAAATATTCTCATGGTTGCTGAGTATCACATTGTTACTCATTCTCACAAATTTTTCAGTGACCTTCTTACGTAAATGGTTTAAATTCCAAATATATTACAAATTGTTACGAAACATTTCTTATTTCTTTGATGAATTTTCACTTGAAAAATATTTCATCCGAGTTCAAAGAAGCAGCATCCGAGTTCAAGGAAGTATCAACATTTCCTTTTATTTCTTAAACTTCAAAAAATCAAGATGATACCACAAATTACAACAAAACTTGAAATTTAATATAGTTTATTACGCACATGGCTTTTAGTTTTATTTCACACAGTCTTATCAGTTTCCAAAATGTTCCGTCCTCTCGCTTATAGTTCTCTCTTTAGCTTATTACGATATCACGCATCTACATATTTCATGATGTAAGGAGAAAAAACACTTAATAAAAATTAAATTGTAGAAAATTCAATATTAGATTCTAATTAGGTGCATCCTATATTACAACAGATGACAGTGTGCGATAGAGAAAAGTATATATTTATTTAATGAAAAGGTATGGAACCATGAAAATTACGCACGGACATGATAGTGACATTGGTTGCGGGGTGACAAATGCAAAGTTGGCGGGGAATGTATAAAGGACGGAATTACAGAAGGTCGGACAAGATTTCCATGACATTAAATATACTGCTCGAGAGGAAAGAATACACAAGGATACAGAGTGACTCGCTCGCTGGAGGCATTAAAAACATGAGCTCTGATCATAGTAGGGAAGTGCATGTTATGCGGACCGCACTGAAAATAAATAATGTAGTAACGTGTGGAGGGAGATTATTTATAGATAATTGATAGAAGTGGAGTAGAGCTAACGCCCAAATATTAAGGACAATTGGTGTAATATGGTGACATCAATTTTATTCTAATCGTTTAAACGTATGAAGAGACATGAAAGAACACTGAATGATTATTGGGGAATAAAGAATTAAACTCTTCGCTTTTTGTTACATTCGATTATTTGTTAGGTTTAAATAATTAGTGTTAATACTTGAGTTTTTCTTGTTATAATTTCATTATTTTTGTTGATTTGAATGTTATAATAAACTTAATTTATTTCCATGTGTGGTTTTTATTTTAAGAGAATTCCTTTAGAGGCTTTCTGGAGTTTGCTATTAGCGTATGCTGTGGTCGTCACCGGCCCTTATGTTTTGTAAAACTGACAAATTATATAAGTTGTCGGTTCAGTACAATATTGTTTGTTCGAAATTGGTCTTAAGTACATCATGCAAACTTGTCCGTTTTCACCGCGTTCTCTCTCTTTAAATCATTGTGAATGCAGGCATCACACGGAGTAATGAAAAAATTAAACTAATTAAAGATAAACTTCAAATTACATTTTGATTAAGTGAGTCCTTCGATTTCTATTCGCAACAGGCTTCCAGTATTTCTTCAAGCGGTCTTCTCCGTTTTCAACGCGTCCCGTTCTCTAGATCATTTTAACCCATATCTTCCCACCGTCCTTTTAAAAGGACATGTGATATATTTAGCTCTATTTTTGGTCTGGAAGTATTTTAATCGGTATATTTAGAGTTTTTCGTTTGCGTTGGCATTCCTGATTGATTTAGAAACCAAAGTAACGTTTTCCCTCATCTTCTCTGCGGTAGAGGGGCGATCGAAAATCGACTGTAGCGAGCAACAATGGCACACCGAAAATTGTAATTTGTATTTTACGTTCTAAAGCGAATTTCCTAATTCTTTTGTTGAAATGTATTGTTTATACTATATTCTTTTAATATTATAAAATTGATACGTCCAGTTCGTCGTTATGATCATCGTAGAATGTCGTAAACATTACTGTTCTTTTAAAAGGACACTGGGAACGGGAGACACCATTACTTTTATTAATTGTGTAGTCATTTATTGCAATGGAATATACTCTTCTAGGTTGACTACCGATGAAATATCGAGTATTTTGGAAGATCAGGACTTTTTCATTGGAGATATATTTATTTCTCCACCAGAAAATCCCCTACTTAGTGACAAAGATAGCGGCGATGAAGATGGATTCGTCACTCTAAATAATCTTTCAGGTAATCAATTACGAGCTCCTGAAAGCGACAAAATAATATCTAATGTGAGGCTACAGGAAATCGATATTATTACACCTGACGATGTCCAAAATTTTCAGAATGAAAACGGAAGTTATGATACAATAGGATCGTCAGCCAATAAGGAAAGCAAACTTGATAGGAGTTCCATGGACGTAGTTAGTGCAACCGCTGAGCGACAAGGCAGAGGCAAGGCTGTGAAAAATGTAGGAAATGGTCAAAGGAAGATCTCCCTTTGGTTCGAGAGAGAGATTGGGATTTACCTGACTTTCTTGAAAACAATCATTCTCCAATTTAATTATTTGAATGTTTTTTTGATGAAGCTGTAATAGATATGTCTTTACACCAATACCTACGCTGTTCAAAAAGAAAACTCATCTTTTCGAACCACACGTGATGAAATTCGCCTCTTTCTTGCCATTATTCTTCTGACAGGTTATTGCTCCTACAGCAAATACAGAATGTTCGGGGTAAACTCTATTGATGTGCACCATGCTGGAGTATCATCAGTTATGCCTAGAAATCGCTTTGAGGACTTGAAGCGTTATTGTCATGTGACAATACACAGTTGGATAAGGATAACAAGTTTTCCAAAGTAGCTCCTCTGTGGGGTGAGCTGAACAAAAGATGGCTCAAATATTTCCCAAATGATTCCAATCTTAGTTTAGATGAATCGATGGTCCCTTATTACGGGCGTCATTCAACGAAGCAGCACATGCACGGGAAGCCAATTCGTTTGGATACAAATTTAGAGCATGTGCACTCGCCTTGGGTATCTTGTGTATGGAATATCCTACCTAGGAGCCTCAACAGACAATACCATGCCACATTTAGGATTAGGAGGATCTGTGGTGATGACTCTAATGTCTAAGCTGCCTAGTAACTCCACTTACAGTATTTACATCGACTTTTTTACCTCCGTGAAACTTCTTGAGGAAATGAAAGGTCTAGGTCTAGGTCATGACTGCACAGGAACCATCAGAAATGATAGGATTGAGCAGACGCCTCTTGTAGAGGTATGTGTCATGAAAAAAGAGAGGGGAGCATATGATTTTGTTACAGAAAAAGCCTGTGTCATTAGCCTTGTTCTCTGTAATTACAACAACATTGTCACAGTTACACCTACCAAAAAATATATTTTCCCTCTGGGAAAGTCGAGACGCTGGTGTAGCAAAACGTAGAGTAAAATTGAGATCTGCTTCTGTTGCAGATAATAATATGTATATGGGAGGGGCGGACAGATGTGACGAGAATGTTACTGCTTATCGATATACGATAAGATCAAAGAAATTGCAATAATATCTGACATATTATTGTACCAATTGAAAGACAACTTCATTGTGGTTGGTGCTCAAAGAAAGCAAAATGCAAATCCAGAAATGTGATATTGCTGTTCACCCAAATTGTTTCGAGATTTTTCACTCGGCATAAGAGATCAACAAAATGAATAATAAGGTGTTCCTTTTTAGTTTTGTTTTCTATGTTTGGCCTAAATATGCCCTATACCCTTTCTTTGAAAACATGTGTTTTTATAAAAACCTAGTAATATTATCGAGAATTTAGGAATAAATCTTTGTCTTGGAAGTGTTTTAATTTATTACTACTAAAATCACTTTCCACCTCCATTTAAAATTGCATGGTCCCAATCTATGCCCAGTGTCCTTTTAAAAGAACATGATGTTTCCTGAGTACTTATGGTATGACAAAGTAATAAACATTTTTTATGTGAAATATATACCTCAAATAATAATATACTACGTTATTTTTACGAATTTCAAAAAAAAAGTATTCCGGGAAGATATGGGTTAACGGTACGTATCGACAAGTAACATGTGGCAAGTAGAAAAATTCATACCTAAATTTAAATTGTAACGAATTCAATATTATATTCTAATTATCTGAAACTTTCGTTATCCATTGCCACTTGAGATTTCTTATGCCTTCGCATACTCTTGACTGTATCCATTGGGTTCCTTCATCTCGTACTCTTCAGCTCATTACGAAGTCGTTACGACATATAACACGGGGTAAGTAGAAAAACGTCATTAAATTGCGATACTTCAATACTACACTCGATGCCGAACCTTCGTAATTCATTCACACTTAGCATCCCTTAAAGCTTCATGAACTATGTCCGTTTCCATCGAGTTCCGACCTCCCGCGCTCTTTAGCTCATTAGGAAGTCGGTACGACATATAACAATGAGGTAAGTATAAAAACATCGTCAAATTGCAACGAATTCTATATTGATAGCTTGATTTGTGATTCTGGGCATGCCAACTCCTAAGATCAATAACCCCGTAAGTGTATGGCATTTTTATCCCTTTGGGCTTCACGTAGTCGTGTCCGCATCCATCGCGTCCCGTCATCTCGCGATTTTTAGCTCCTTACAAAAGACAGATATCGTAATATAACACGATGTAAGTAGACAAAATCGTAACTAAAAAACTAAATTGTAAAGAATTCAATATTACATTCTAACTAACTCGAACCATCGTTATCCGTTCAGATTTTGCATCCCTTTGGGCTTCACGTCGTGTGCGCATGCATCGCGTCCCGTCATCACCCGATCTTTAGCTCTTTACGAAAGACAGGTATCGTAATAGAACATGATGTAAGTACAGAAAATCGTAACTAAAAAATTAAATTGTAAAGAATTCAATATTACATTCTAATTAACTCGAACTTTCTTTATCCGCTCACATTTGGCATCCTTTTGGGTTTCACGTAGTCGTGTACGCATCCATCGCGTCCCGTCATCTCCCGATCTTTAGTTCTTTACGAAAGACAGGTATCGTAATATAACATGATGTAAGTACCAAAAAATCGTAACTAAAAATTTAAATTGTAAAGAATTCAATATTACAGTCTAATTATCCGTAACGTTTATTGTCCATTCACACGTGGTCTTGTCCGTAGCCATCGCGTTTCGTTTCCTCTTTACCGTGTCGATGCCACATATAACTTGGGGTAAGTAGCAAAACTTCATCAAATTGCAAAGGATTCAGTATTATATTCTACATGGAACCTTCATTATTCATTCACACTTGGCATCTCTTCGCGTAGTCGTGTCCGTTTTTCATTGCGTTTCGTTTTCTGGAGCCATAGCTCCTTACGAACATAGGTATTGATATGGTGTAAGTATAAGAAAATTTTTAACTAAAATTCAGTTGTAGAGAATTCAATATAACATTTAAATTAACTGAAACCTTCATTAACCATTCACACTTGGCATCCCTTCACGTAGTCGGTCTGTTTTTCATTGCGTTCCATCCCCTGGCACTCTAGCTCCTTACGAACTCAGATATCGACATGGTGTAAGAAAAGAAATTTGTAACTAAAATTCAATTGCACAGAATCCACATAACATCCAAATTAACTGAAACCTTCATTATCCATTCGCACTTGGTATCCCTTAAGGCTTTTGTCTGTCACGTTCTATTCGCTCGTGCATAGCTAACCCTGTCTCGCGGCGTTGGAGCGCCCGCGAAGAAATATGGCGGCGGATCGGAGGCGGGAAACTTCCCAACTCGGGCGACCGCAGACGCCGGGGGCGGGCCGGAGCGGGGCGGGGCAGGAGTGGGGGCGGGGGTGGCTGTGCTAGTGCCGAGGAGCGCGCGCGCGTGAAAGTTCCGCGCGCTTCCGCGTTCCATTACGTGCTGCTGCTGCGGCGAGGGCAGGTCGCGGCGGCTTTCGGCTAAGGCGCACACGATGGGATGGGCCGGCGGCGAGGCTGGTGGGCATGGCATTGCCGAGGGCGACGCTGGGGAAGATAACGACAAATCGAGAGAGACGGGAGAGGGGGTAGCTTCTCGGGCAGACAATGGTGATGGCGCCGCTTTTGAAAGAGAGGAGATGGGGGAGTCGGGGCATGTGGGGAGGCGGAGATTAGCTGGTGTGAGGGAGGGGCGGAGATGGTGGTATATTTCTTCGAAAGAAGACGAAAGCTGCTGATGTCTGGGGTTGCGTTGCTGTGACGGAAAAGAGGTCGATAGGAAACGAGTCTAGACACCGACAGGAAGCGAATGATATGAGATGGAATGCAAATTAGAGCTCCATCACTACACTCAATGTCAGAAGATATAGGTGATGGTAGCAGTGTAGTGGTTAGCCCCGTAACTACAGTTCACATTATTTCTCGGGACGTGGTGATCCTCCCCAGCTAGCAGATGAGAACCGGCCCCGATCATGTTCGCTGGCAAGTTTTCCTGCCAGATATCATTCTCAATTAGGCATCGTCCAGAATTGTGCAGGTGTATCATTGTGTATCATTAAAAATTACCACAGATCCTACATATTGGCCACAACAATATGTCCCAGACCTTTCCTTCCTGATTCTTGTCCCTACCACTTGACACACACACACGATTACCCTACCACACTTGTCGAGTGGTGTTGTCGGACCCTTAGAACTTATCCCGATTGAGGCGGTGTTCATTTGAGACATGTACCTATAATCCAGCAAGCTGATTTTTATATATATATATATATATATATATATATATATATATATAATATATATTTGTCTTACGTTCCAACAGAGGAAGAACCCCGCCACCTCTAAAGATATCTGTATTACACTGGGATAATAGACCTGCAGCTGACGAGCTCAAAAATATTTTATTAATCAATCCACGGGGTACCACCCAGACGGGAGGAAGCTCTCTGCTCCCGGCCTATTACCGGACACGTGTCGTAGTGCTGTGTGTGTGTGTGTGTGTGTGTGTTTGTGTGTGTAGTGTGTGTGTAAGACGAGAAGGACAAGAATGGGTAACTAAAATTCTCGAGTGTCGGGGGTCACCTGTTACTCCATGTCCACGGCATTTGCCTAGTACTGATCGGAGAAAGCATGGAAAACCACTGATCGAAGAAGTTATTGGGTAGGTTTCTCCTCCAGACAGGGGATGAATTTGACCTGCGTGGCTAGTACCGAAAAGGTCACCGTCGGAACTCGAATCCTAGGACCACCCGGTCAACAATTCGGCGGAGGTAATGGTGTTGCCACTGACCAATCACAGAGGGTCTTGCACCCGAAGGTCAGGATTGCAAGGATGGAGTGGCTGTCGCGACGACGAGACTCGGCGATGGGGTACGGGACGGGGGTACGACCACCCTCACCGCCTTCGGCGGCGCATTACACGCTGTAGTGCAATTTCGGGCCATCGCCGCCGCCGTCGCTCGTGCCGTATCCGTTTCCGATATCGACGACGGAGGGCGGGGGCGGAGACGGGGACGGTGGCGTGACGGGGAGGAGCGCGCGGCAGCCGCGGGCGCCGCGCAGATCAGCGGTGAAGCCCGCGGCGAAGGACACGTGCGGTGCGGCCGAGCACACTGCAGCACGGCCGCATGAAAGCGGAGTCTGCTGCCTCTGAGGCAAGGCCTGGCCAGTAATGCCTCCAGCAGCAGGCCACCCACGTAACTCACCTTAGCGGTATCGAGGTACAAATTGGTCTCCGAGCATTAAGGTTTGCGGATGTGTGTGTGTGTGGGGGGGGGGCGTGTTTCAGAGTCAAGCGCCCAAATGTTCATTTTAACGGTGTTCTTATGATGTTGATAAATTCACAACCGTAACTAATTTTGCCGTAACTAATTTTACACACCTCCATTTAATTATATTTCTTTGTTCAGTTTTTTAAGATAGTCATATATGTTTTGATGATCAGAGGATTAATAAAAGGCCATCTATTCTGAATTTGGAATTTTATTTTTCTCGACGTTTCGCAGGCGCGCTTTTCCCTCTTCTTTAGAAGTCTGACTTAACCATTTATCTTGAATTCATTAGTATTTTTAATAACTAACAACATCTTGTCAAAAAAGCAAAGTTACATGACCACTCTCTAAGGGGTCAGAGACCAAGACTGTCTTGACAGAAACTGGAAAAAGAAATATAATTAAAATCCAAAGACAGTCAGAAGATACTGGAACATCTGCATTTACTAAACAAAAATATAACAGTAATATCTGGCCTTTGTACATGACAAAAAATATTAACTTGATACCATCAATTATCACTTGATATCATCAATTATTACCTTAGCACCCGCCATGACACGTAGCCGGCGAGTTCGCGATACCGCTAGTCAATCACCCGCCGGATGCCGTACCTTAGTGGTGTCAAGGTCTTCTACTGGTGGCTGTGGAACGGTTCGTAGCACCGTAGCATGCCACGAGCGACTCTGTTGCAACTAGCGTCGGGAAAGGGAAATATTAGTAGTAACCCCGCCGTTTTAGAATAGTGACCGCTCAGTATGTACCGAATAAATCGATGTAAACGAAATTAATATAATAAATAAACTAATTTAATAAATTATTAGTATCTTATATATTATTTCTCAAAGGGCTGTTTGGTCTTTTCAATACAATTGGGCGACATACGAAATCGATCTGTATAAAGAAGCAATGGATTGAAAAATCGTGTTTCGTTTCACCTGCACATGGGACATTCGTATTGAAAAGGGCGTTAAAAATACCTAAATATTAAAAAAGTAGTAATTCGGGATCTGTAATATCTGATTGCCGCGCGATCTATCGGAAGAAAATTAAACGTGAACGTAATTTCTACATTGAATAGAAATCTTGAAATATGAGAGGTTAGTGATCTTAGTGAGGTTAGGTCGTTTATAATGCTGGAATACAAAAAAGAATTTAAGCAGAAAACAGTTTGGTTATTTGACTAACCGTGCGATTTAATCGCACGGGTTCTCACTAGTAATACAAACCTCTGGAAGTTAAACATTCGTATGATAATTTCTCAAAGCAACAATGCTGGAGTTTTGTTTCAAAATGTATTTTATCAAATAAATCTCTTTTCTCATTATGTATTTTGTTTCGATTCTCCATTTCAAATTATAAATTGCCTTACAAAATTCTTATTTTTTTAAATAATAAATCAGCTAGTCTTCCGTTTCTTATCAAGGTCATACTAAATAGATAAACCATGTTTTTTCTACTCCCATTGTATAATGGTGTCATTTGATGACTGCAACCACTTACATAATGATTTAGAATACAAATTTCATTATGATACAAGTTCTTGACCAATCACAGAGAAGTTTACAAGCCAAGTACCGACATTTAATTAGTAATTGAGAATCCTTCTAGTAAATGTTTCGTTCGATTAAAATTGCATTTGATACTATATTATGCTTGTCAGTTTTAATTTCTTTTTTTATTAGTACTTTTTCGTGGAATATTATATAAAATAAATCGGATCATAATTTCACTTTGATTCTATTTGACTAACGCAGTACTCCCTCGCGGGCGGACAGGTAACTACAGCCACTTGCGGTAGCATGCGAGGGAAGGGTTAGGGAGCTGTTCGCTAGGTGACCTTGGCTGAGTCAACTGCCACGAAACTACTCACTGTAAATGTCGTAGAAAAGGTACTGTACCCAACGATGTAATAGATATGAGTACAGTCGTGTGAAGTTTACGATACTCGCTCGATCGTAATATCACACTCGTGTATAAATATCCGTCATCATATCATCGTTTCATAATGCACTATTCTAACACAAATATAAAGCACTCACACTCAACTTCCAAAGAGTTCTTCAGTACATATATTGTACAGCAGGTCGATCCTAAGTTATTTTCATTTAGACAGATTCGATTAAGAGACAACTTTAAGCGCGAGAATATTCTTGTGTACATCATTCTGCATCATGTTTACCGATGAGTTACATTATATTTGATAGCACTTTAACTTTCAGAAGACGAAATGTATTTACCCTGCAGCAAAGTTCTCGATATTTAGTACGTGATATTCGATTATGTTCATCTCTGGCTTCGTGGTAAATATTTGATGCCAGAAATGAATTTACTATTGCGCACGTTCTCTTCAGCTCTGTAATTTCCATGACCTCTTTTTTCACAATATTTGAATTATGAATCAAACATAGCAAAGAGAGTTATTGACGATATATAACAAGAAATGTTCGCTGCCGTGTAATAGAGACCATTTGCATCGCCAAACGAGCTACATCAAGGCCATTATTGGATTTAACGTTATGTAACTGAAGATGACATGATATGGTGTTGGTAGGGGGTGAAAAGAGGAACACAATGCCACCATGCCCGAGGGCGGGACTCGAAACACGCGATCCTTGAGTCCGAGATCGCCACGACACTACAGGTTTAGCGTTCTCGGCCACCGGGGATCGGCGAGCTACACCTTTGTTTTATTGGTATTGCCATCAAAATATTTAAATCCTCCGTCTCCTCGCGTTTAGGAAACAAAGAAGTTAAGAATACATTAGCAAAAAGTGAATTTTAGAGGATGCTCAAAAAGTGTATTTTAAAGTTACACGTCTCTGTACATTTGTATAGGGTTTTGATTGTCTACCTGGCTTCCCCATCAACGTCGTTTGCTCGGAGCAATCCGGTTACTCTCCACTCGTGATTCTCAGAGCGGACGTCTCCGCCATTCCGTGTCGGCCCTCCGCCGTCCTCGGACTCAGCGAGTGGCCCAGCACTTCCTCGCGACGCGTCGCTCGTCACGGCCAGGGCGTCCGGCAGCTTTTAGGAGGCCCGCGTTTCCGCACTCGCAGCGGCGGCGGCTTGTGGTGGTCGCAGAGTTGACGGCGGGACTTTACGAGCTGGTGAATCTTTCAGGCGGCATTGCGGCGGGGCGCGAGCGGCCAGAGAATGGGGTGGGCTGTGAGGAAGGATGGGGAAGAAGGAAAGGGGGGGACTGGCGCTGCTGAAGCGCCGGCCGTCGAAGGCTAAGTGCACGTTGCGCATTACGCGCAGAGTTATCGAGCTGCCACGAAGGCCGCTGAGTACACGCCATTACGTCGAGTAATTGTGGGGTACGGAGGCAAAGGCCAATGATGCATAGGAAGTAAGAAACAAGGAAATTACAGACAGACGTACATCCATCTGAAAGCACTAATTATGTCATAAATGCAATATGGGGGGCTTAGAAATTCGAAATAAGGTAGAAATTAAATAAATAAACAAATAAACTGTGGCGAGGTTGATACGTAGGTCACTGGCCGTGCCCTATCCCTGGTCACTGTCAAAAATGAATACATGCAGTATTCATTTCACTTTCAGTTGCAGCTATTCAAAATGATTTCGTATTTCAAACTTAATTTAGCCACCGCAAATCTCTACAAAACGCTTTGAGAAATGGAGATGCGGTTTGCGCCAAGTTGATGGAGATGATGGGGACAAATGTTTACGTTTGCATGGTTCGCGTTTAATATTTCTACGTCTCCATACTCTCATGGATTAACAGTTCACACAGATGACCATATTTAAGGCTCACGACGTGGAGGTTCCTAATATCGTGCACGCATAATCACGTTCAAACAAAATTATTTAACAGCCTAAAATTAAATTTAACTTGTTGTCGGTTTTCATTAAACCGAACATTGTCGAATGAAGCAGCAATAGAAAATATCGCCTCTTACAAATTAATAACGCGACTAGATTAGGTTAGAATTGCAGGGAATTCCTCTATTTTCTATATAAGAAAATAAATGATGAATTATCAGAGAAGGTACTAAGACTGAAGTAACATAATTTAATTAATTAAATAATATGACTCAAGATTAGGACATTACACCTTCCGCCTTCGGGAGAACAGTTACGGAAAATTGAGTAACTCATAGTTCCTAAGAAGATGTAGAACTCATTTCTTCTGGTTTCTTTTTGAATATTATCAATACATATATCGTTTTATTCAAATATTTGATAATTATGATAAAAGAAAAACATACATCCATTTATATAAAGTCGTGTTAATATTCTAACATTAAAATGTTACAAACAAGAAAACGAAATATGTCATTTCGTCCTTCAACTTCAACAACTGCGCGCGCACAGCATCTCGATACCTCAAACTGTTCCGACGATATATGCTGTGGCCAAATTGCTATGGTCCCACCATGTATATGGTACGACACTAGTTAAATAAAATGGAGGTTTTATTTCCTCAAGAGACACACGCACAAGGGACGTATCCGACAAAATAAAGAGTACATTTAACTTTTTTCCCCTTACAGATGTTCTTTCAGGAATAGATTACACTGCAGTAAGGCGGTCGGTCACAGTGAAGCCGATTTTGGCCGAAATTTTGATCGTCCAACGTCGGCTCTTTTCGTCCAATGTGTTGGATTCGTTTAAATACGTGCTGATAATTGAAATAGTCTTAGTGAAGTGGAACGATCGCTTTCAACGGCGTTCGGGAACATCGGCTGTCGGACGAAGATCATTTTCTTTTGATTCTGTCGGTTCCATTCGTACGAAATTGACCGGAGGGGTAAAGGTTATCTGTAATACCAAAACTATCAATATTAGTAGATCTTGAACGTGCTTCTCACGAATGTTTCGAATAGTGAGCAGTGTTTTTTTTTAATATAAATAATAATGATGATGATGAAGCAAATGGACGATTTCGCTCGCAGACGTCCGGTAGCGACCGACCGATATTTCGGATTCACTGTGACCGTAGACCAAGTATTCGAAACAGCAATCCGCGCCAGACCGCCTTGTTACACCATACACTTCCCGCAAGTGCTCAATGACGTTAATGTTTCATTGAGCTCACGAAACACAAAGAAGACGCCGGGCAATGCCCCCGTGCCATGATATCAGCCTTTCAAAACGCACGAGTCAGAATCTCAACGAGGTCGAGGCTCGCGCGACACTGAAAGCAGTGGAAACGATGAGGAGGCGAATTGTTCTCAGAGGAGTTTCAGGAACAGCGACATTGATAGAAGCACAGCGGTCTTGATTAAAGAATTAACCATGCTAAACCGTGTTATCTCTGTTGATAGGAAAATCTGCTTTCCTTTTTCCCACTTTGGGAAGCATTCAGTACGTTCGTAAGTTTCTGTCAGTTTCATCAAAAGAATAAATAAAACATTTTAGCTTAATATACTGTATACACATAAATGAATGTTGGTATATTTATCAGAGGTTAACTCCGACACTATGTGGCCGATCTCCATGAAAGTTGGCACTTCTAGTTTGTTTTTTTTTTTCTTTTTGTTTTCCACCCAGAAGGTTTATGAGCTGTTAATTCTGTTGTAACTCCACTATACGGCGCAGCAGAACGAAATTGCGCGTCATTTTAATTCAATTTCCATTAAAACTGCGTTTCACCTGGGCTTCATTGTTGCCGAGCGTCCCGTGTGACGTAGGACGAGGCAAGAGAGAGAGAGAGAGAGAGAGACGTAGAGTGAGAAGGGGAGTGAGGGAGAGATGCAGAGATGACAGAGACGGCGCGCTATGTAAGAGAGGAGACAAGAAACGGAGACACACACATACAAGACAGAGAGAGGCAGACAAAAACAAGAAGTAGACAGAGTCAGAGACGCCGAGAAAGGCAAAAAGAAAAGAGACAGAAAAAGACTTTTTTTTGGAAAATCTGGACCTGCCATTCTTTATGACGTAGAACACAGAATGTGGGGTATTTTTTTGAAACGGGAGCTTCTGGACACCCTTGTATGCAGCACTCGAGCAAGCAAAAAGGGGTGTCGTCAGGCAACAAATCAACAATAAGGCTGATGTACTAATTAATAGAAAGAAAATAGACAAAATAATATGTACATTCATCTTCAGGAAAAGTAGGTATTATATATTTATATTTGCATAGACAATTGGCAAATGTTTTTTAAACCGCATGAATCTTTTAACAATGATGATTCATTAGTACAAGGTCTATTTCAACAGATATGCCAACTGTTCCCCATTATCTTTCTTTCGTTTCACTCTTAAAGTACCTAACTATACAATAAATTTGCCCTACCAAAATTATTCTTTGGGCCAGAATATATTTCCCCATTTATATTTAAACAACATTTTCATTTTCACTAATTGTCTCATAGATTTCCATATTTAATTGCATGTCTTCGCTTTAAAGATATTTTCCCAAATCATGGAAACATGCCTATGTAATTCCAATTTTTAAATCTAGAAAACCACTAAAAAATCCTTCAAGTTACGGACCAATCAGTTTACTTTCATCTTTTAAGGAAATTTAAATACCTGAAAAAAATTAAATACGACCATTCCCAACGTTATGAATATATCTTATTTGATCAATCAGGTGTAACGACGAAAGTAAGAACGACATGAAATGGACTTAAGACAGTTATGTTAGGCGCTGACGATATTGTCTAAACAGCCTAACAAAACAGCCTTGTCGATGCTGGGCGAAGCGAAGCAAAATCCCGATTCTGTGGGCAAGCATGCAACAAGAAATCTGCTTTTGATATACTTTTGACCCCCTGAAGCTGAATGACTGTCTTGAAAGAGAATCACCAGATACAAGTAATTCTTCGTTGATTGCGTTCACCTGTTTACCGATTGAGTTAGAAATCAAGTCAAATACTACAAATCAGTCACAAGTCAATTAATCTCCGTACCTCCTAATTCGTCCCATAAACAAGACACAAGAATTTGATGAAAACAACTATAATAACTAGTGCAAATCCGTGTTATTAAATTGCTTGGGGAGTTTCAAGATGGATTAAATTTTACGTATTTGTTTACAGTACCTTTTCTTTCTTTAAATTAAAAGCAATATTTTAAAAAAAATAATTAATACATCTCATAAATCTTCGTGACACTCGTATAAAGCATCATGATGTCGTTATATCGCTATTTTCTCGTATCCATGTATCCGTGAGCTCAATCTCTTCTATTATAATTTCGAGTACCATTTAAATCACTTTCTAATAGGTGAGTGCATGTTGAATTTACTTCAATTGATTCTCTAGGTGACTTGTCAGGTATTGCGAACGCTCCTTTTAAATGAACTTTTCGATTACATATGGTTGCATATGTAATTCCTTTTTAGATATTCCCACAATTCTTTGACTTCAATCTATTCCTCTTACTGCCACTAATATTGAAAACGATAATGTTAAATTTATTATTCCATCCACCACTTCATTATATTTTATAAGCATCGTCTCCTGTATTATTTCAGTAGTAACCTTTGCGTTCCGGCCTCTCACACGCAACCAAAATGAGCAGCTCTAAAGAAAGGAGAATTTCACGGAGACTTGACGGATTCCACTTTGACTTTGAAATTATGAAGTATTTGTTTAAAAAATATGGATGTTTTCTTTTACAAAACGCATCGAAACTAATTCGTGTTGTATAAATGCCAACCCGCATCACATGTCAATCTATCATCGGCAAATAACTCATAAACAAGCGGTTTGTTGAGCCTTCAAAAAGTAATATTTGAGGTTCAAAGCCGTCTCAAAGAACGTTTTTACACACCATAACCTACATGATGATACATCTCCCACGGTCCATTTCAATTAACTTTTCAGTTCCACGCCTTCAATACTATCAAGGCCACCCTCAACTAATTCAGCCCTTCCTCGCTGGATTGCCAATTTTTGTGGCGACCACGCTCTACGTTAGACGGTCTTAGATTCAACTAATCTTTATTTACGACCTGTTCCAGTGTAACACCGTAGTTTGTGCAGTCTGACGCGGTTTATTTGCATAATCATTCATTCAAGATTGCTCATCCAGCAACAAGCTAGACGTACGATTATAGTTGCTGATACCTATGAAGATTGTTTCTTTGCGTGTAGTGAAACCAATCAATTAAATTTAAACCGGTGTCTGTAAGTACTGTGTGTAACCTAATGAGGAGGAATGTGGGTTAGGGTGTCCCTTATATAGCCCCAAAAAAATGTTTGCAAATTTTTTTTGGGCTCACCCCCCTACATATTTTCCATTGGGTCAAATTTACTCAAAATAAAATTTCATCTCAATTAGTCGATATTAACCCGTGCTGACTTGAGCGGCCGAAATTTGAATGTTAGGGATTATTGGTTTGTTGGGTTAAGTCAGTGTAAAACTACTGATACGTTTTAATATATAAGATTGTATTTACAATTTAATTCATTTTCACCCTTTAGATTGTGTTATGGTTTAACGTTTCTAGTGGGTACTTTTTTCAGTGTTTTTTTCTTCCAATATGCGTACATGTGAACGATGTTCTTGAACAACGCAACAAAAATTGCTTTCGCTCCTCATCTACGTTCAGTAGTCCATTGCAAATCTTGCACTAATTTAACAGGACCTTCAGCGCAGTCATTCACTCCTTTCAACTTTATAAATAAACTTTTAGCTTCTGAATATGATGAGTTGTTTTTTCCTGGTCAAAGGACAATTTTGAATAAAACTAGTATCCAACTTCAGGCAAGAAAAGAGGTATCTACTTTTGGTTGACACAAAGTCGGCAATACGTTTCATTGAAATGAAGAGTAAATTTGAACTGGGAATATATGTATATTAACGAATTAATAATTAAAGAACGGTCATCGGTAAACAATTGCGCTTACCATGTTATTCTTCATCCAATTCTTTACAAAATGAAAATACACTCTCATGTGCAGATTTTCTCAGGCTAAAGTTGCTACCATTTTTGATTTTGATTGTACGTCTCCTTCATCAGAGAGTACGACAAAACAATTCTTCTATATAAATACTACATACCGGTGTCTTTAATTGTTTTAAAGTTGCTTTGAACTCCATCCTTTCATGCTATTTTAGAATTTTTATAAAGAATCTTGATAAAAGAGTTTTTACAGGCTACACTGCCCCTAAAGCCACGGCGTTGACTTAATCAGTTACAATCAACAGAGAGACATTATTAAAGGAATTTTTTAATTACACAAGATAGTTTAGATTTCGATCAGAGCAGAAACTTTTTACTGGGTGCTGGGAAAATACTGGATGTATATGTTACTTAGTTATAGGACTTGATTACAGAAAGCAAATTATCCCGTTTTATCCCAGCATTTACAAAAAATAAATTATCACAATATCTTAAAGATACGAGGAAAATATATTAACAATGCTTTAAAAAGATAATTTAGATACATTTAATCGAAAAAGAGGTATACATTACGCTTAGAAAATGCAATGGAAAAACTGACTGTAAGCTTTGATGCCAAGATGGTGCACTACTGGATCCTGTGGAGGACACAAAATTAAAATTGGTAATAATTAGTATCAAGGAAAGTAATAAGCCAATGTTAGTAAAATTATCAAAAAAAGGAATCGGAATTAGTTGTATTATGCAATTCAACATGAGAATGCAATTGGATAACTCAATAATTAGTACTGGGAATGAATCAATCGGTTTCAAAACAGGTAATTAACCTTTAACTGTGCTAGTGGGGTCTGCGAGACCTACAGCAACACATATTTTTAAAATAATTTAAATATTTTTAAAAATAATTTTTAGCGACTTGTGTATTTCAAATCGTGTGGTTTGCGATCGACGAGCCACGACCTTTTTACGTTAGTGAAGTGACGAGTTATAGTAAGTTTCAAAGTTTCCGGGTAACCTAGACCCAATCAGCATACTTATAAGTTTCTTATCACCGTCATTTATTATAATACAGAAAGAAAATTCATTGCGTATATTGCAAAGAGTTTATTTTTCATTTCAATAGCAGTTTATATGAGAAATGTCGATAATAACCGACAAAAGTCCTGGGGTTGTTGTTGGACAAGCAACGAGTTTGGGATCAACTCGTGGTCAGTTCCAGAGAAAACAATAAAAACTTTTTTGAAGATTGTCTACAAGGACCTGAGAGGAAACCTCAAACATCTTTGCATTAACTGCCCCCTAATGTATTTGTTTCCAACGCTCAAACGTTTTTGCTTCAATTCTTCGGTTCCCGAAATTCAATAACATTCTAATAACTTTGTTTTGTTCTGTGTGTTTATCAATGTTCATGCACTGTTATGCCTATATTTAATTTATTTCCTTTTACCGAAATATACAACTTATTATAATGTTCAATTTATTAAATATACTTTTTATTGAAAAATATTGCGATCAGAGAATTATTTTCTATTGGGTCAGAGAGATCCCATCAGCACAGTTACGTTAGTATTTTTCACCATCGCAGTTAAATGTTAAAATAGCATATTATATTAATTATATGCTAAATACGAGAAAGAATGCTAGACATAAGCAGATAGAGTACATTCTAGAATTATACGTAAACTAGAGCCATCGAAGGTCGAGACGCGCGCGGGCCGCTGCCGCAACGTAAGGTCAGTAGCCGTCCCCGGGTCTCCACGTCTCCTCTTTCGTCGTTCCTAGGCACGCACCCCCACGATCTTGCGACTTCCATCCTCGTCCAGTCGTCTCCTCGCTCCGTCCGCCAGATATTCGTAGGACCGACACTCTTCTTAAGCCCTTTTATATTACGAATTGGAGTTCGTGAATTGTATTGGATGCAGTTGGTGCGAAATGTGAAATGAAACGTTGGTAATTCACAAGAGTGGCTGTTCTCGTCGGAAAATAGTTGTATTTTCAGCAAGCGAAAACTGAATATTCTACTGCCTCGCAAATATGCGAGCGTTGCCTCAACTCGTTCAGCTACGTTAAATTTCTAAATGTCGCAGTCACTTAGAGAAACTCAGAATCGTCTGTTATTGCATAGCACGACGTAAATCAAGTTCCTTCACTTATATTACAATGTTCTCATTGCTCACTTGAGAGCTTTAAAACAACTGCC